>VZTO01009648.1:32470-45921 GCA_013400615.1 Syrrhaptes paradoxus | reverse complement strand
ATAAAGAAGGAACCAACACTGATCTATATATTCAAGTGCAATAGCAGCCTCCAGCATTGAGGGCTGGGAAAGTAAGAGTTTCTGGATGTAGAAGAGCAAGTATTCTCTACTTCCATTCCTACTTGTCTGACAGCTCCCAGGAAAATCTTTTCTAGTAGAGCCATAGATCAGGGAGAAGCTGCACCTCACAATGAACATCTGGCTGCCAGGGCTGAGATTCACTCCAACCCACGACGGCCTCTCGCTCACAAACTGCTCCATCAAAGACAACTCCTAAAGGTTCCCCTTCAAATTCATACCAAAAGACGCAAACCAAAACATCATTTCAAAAGCTTTCATTTTTCTTCCTCTTGGCAAGATTAAAAATAGATGTCAGATCTCATTTCCCTCCACAGACCGTGGGGGACTGGCACGGAGAACCCTGACACTGGTGCAGAGATGTGCTCTGGAAGAGAACCGACCTCCTCCGTGTTCTTCCAACCAGCTGTAATTTTAAACCCAGGAATGCTGAAGGTCCTCTGGCATTTCAGAATATTTGCGATCAACCAAGCACCTGTCAATCAAAACATTTGTGAGGACAGGGAAGTCTGTCCTGGGTGGAGCAGCAGATGAGAGGCCAGGTGTGATAGCACAAGGGCTTCCTCAGCTGCTTTGGGCCAGGTTGTCACTGGTCCACCACCTCTGACAAAGCCACATCCCCCCAGGGATCAGCACCCACCAAGTTAAACCTGGATCTTTAGTAGCGCCTGCTTGGAAGCGTGCAGCAAGTCTCGGGCAGCGGCGGTGCAGGGTGTTGCTGGGGTCTCGCAGGCACGGGACCCCTCGCCTCCAGGTGGGACACCACTGGAGAGAGGCTGCTCGCCTTCGGCACCATGAGAGGGGGAGACAGCCGAGAACCTCATCCCGTGCTGATCAGCCAGGCCCTTGTTTTATCTTCAAATGTTCCTGCACGCAGCCATTAGAACTGCCCAGCCAATATCCCAGAGACGATTCTCTTTGAACGGCCACTTTGTCTGGTAACTTTATTTACACTTTTGATGCCAATGTTTATCCACTCTTTAAAAAGCTATTCAGAGCGTCTCCCAAATTAACTTCAGATGTGAGAGCAATGGGAACATTCCCTACATCATATTTCATACACTTTCATGTTATTTAATTTTTGGAAACTTTTTTTTTAAATGTAAAAATATTTTTAAAAAAATCTCCAAGGTTTTGGAGAGTATAACCTCTCCCTGTGTGGTCTGCAAAATCTGGCTGTAAAGCTCTTTCCTGAAGTTCACAAACTCCATTATAAATCGTCTCCTTATCTTGCTTCTTGGGTTTCTGCTTTCACTGACATACATCCTGGATAAGAAAATGCTCCAAGTGGCTTCCACCACCAGCGGGCCTGCTCCACTGGCAAGAGGAGCTCCGTCTGGGGATGGCTAGCACGGATGCCCAGAGGAGATGGGGATGGGACGGAATGGGATGGAATATGGTCTGCAACGGGGTGAGTAGAATGGGATGGGTGGTATGGGATAAAACGGAGATGGATGAGATGATGAGATGAGATGAGATGAGACCAGACAAGACCACTTGTTTTTCCCCATTTCACCAAAAACCTACTCTCAGATTTCAATCTTTTTTCTCAAGATGCCTTAGAAAAAGGAAACCACCTTTCTCCACAGGAAAAAGATGCCCAGAGCAGCCTGGTACTCACAGGGCTCATGGGAGACCCATGGCTGAGTCCCTGGAGGGTTGGGACAGGCCACCAGCTCAGCTCCACACAGAAGCAGCAGCAGTGGCCCTGCAGACTCGAGCTCCAACCTCTGGACCAGGAGGTGGCTGCACCATCAACATCTGGAGCCAACCCAGGTGCCCGTGATGGTTTGTGCATCGACTCTTCCAGCGGTGACCAGCTGGAGCTGGAAGAAGGCATCACCTACAGCCAGGATTAGTCTTCCCTTTTCCCATCCCCACCCATCTGACCTGGTGTGGATCGGGCCATAGGGAAGCAGGTTCCTCCCCTCCCTGGTGAAGACCCTTCGCAGCCACCATTGCACAGACCATGAGGGTCGCCCAGAGCTGGTGACACGTCAGCTCCCAGACAGAACGTGTCACTGCCTCCGGGCAGGTCTTGAGCTGTGGCTTTCCAGCTGTGAGAGAAGTTAAAAGGCCTCTTCCCAGGGGTGCAGTTTACAGAAAAATCCAGTAGGCAGCTGGAGAAAACCTCCAAAAGCAGCCAGCAGAGATGAAAATCCTGCCTGAATGCAGGTATTTCATCAGCAGCTGGTTGATGCTCCCCACAGCAGACGTGCTCCTCCCTGCCCACAGCCTGGGATGTCCAGAGGAGGAAGCCAGGCAGCCGAAGGACCCGGAGCAGGTCCGGAAAGGCAGACCGTTCCTGCTGCTGGGCCAGAGCAGCGTCTGATGAAAACCGCTGCATCTCCTGGGATGCTGCAGCTGCGAACAAACCTCTGGACAGGACTACGCAGGACCTGATGACAGCAAAGGGCTTGGACAGGGAAGAGGGAATCCGAGACACTGTATTATTTGGACTCATTAGCAAGCAAGACTTCCATGTGGTTAACACCCGCCCTGCTCCAGCACCAGGACCCAGTGTGCCAGACAGAGACATTCCTGAACTAAAAAAAAGGGGTCTGGGAAAATGGAGGGTGGCTTTCTCACCAGCCCCGCAGCCATGGCAGGGGGTGGTCATGCCAGCTCCCTGGCAGGGGACTTCCCCGAGGTCTCCTCAGGAAGAGACAAGGCTGCACGGCACATGCTGGGCTGCAGGGCAGCATCCTGACAGCTACAGACCGGTGCTGCTCATCCCCGAGCTCCTTGCCCCAGGCACCCCAGCAGGGACAGAGGTGTCCAGAGGGGAACCTGGGGTGGGAGGAGAGCTGAGAGGGATGCAGGTGAGGCTGCTGCACTAATCCTGGCACAGTCGGGCATCCAGGTGAGACTGTAGGAAAGGTTTATCAGCTTCCCTGGGTGGCAGGGGCGCAGAAGGGGTGGTATTGCATCCTCCTGGCAGGCTCACAGACACCCATTATTTATGGAGCACTTGGGGATGCTCAGAAGCAAGGCGCCACACAAGCACGAAATGTCATTACAAAGGATATGATTTAAGGCCGGGCAGGGCCAGGAGGGGAGGGGGATCCAGTTTGCGTGGAAGACTATACAAAATAAATCCTGTCCGAAAGGCTTCCCGCCTCCGCAGCAGAGAGTGGAGCTGTATCAGCCGGCCTGTCTCTGCCGCGCTCTCCTTCTTCCTTTTACAGGCATGAAAAGATTTTTTTCGCTCATCTTTGCTGCAAGACTTGCTGGGTCCCGCCAGCTGATCCATGGCCAAGGAGAACATCAAGGGAGGGGGGAAACAAAGGGATCCAGCTCTTCTGCAAGGTGGGACCTCTTCAGCCATGTTCACCCTCAACCGGGTGACCTGCAGGGTCACCAGAGGAAAGTGGGTATCGGACAGATGCAGCACAGGCACCACTGACCACAGGCACTGCCTGGGAGAGGCTGCAGGAGAAGGAAAGCTGGTGGGCCAGGAGCCACACCTCCAGCACTCCACCACGCTGCTCCTCATCACAGCTGGGCTCAGGGCTCTTCTGCCCAGCCCTGGGCTCCCCTGGCCCCTGCTGCCCACGGCTGTGCATCAGCTTCTGTTGCTGCTCCCAGCCCAGACCTCTGCTCAGAGAGTGGCTGCACCTGCCCTCCCCTTCCCATCTCTGGTGACAACACGCGACCGTGTCACTGGCATTGTCTGTGCCACCCAGCCAGCGCCGTAACGGTGGCACATGTGCCAGCTGACATTGCTGCTGCTGCGAGAAGAGCTCCATGAAGAGCATCACTCAAGCCCTTGGCCATCAGGGATGTGCAGACATGGGCAGGAAGAGCTGGGCAGGGTCCAGCCACCAGAGAGCAGCCCATGAGCCACCAGTGGAGAGGAGGTGATGGGGAGACCTGAGATGGTGCCTTGCTCCTCTGCCCCCAGCAATGGCTCGGGCAGACCTTGCTGGTGCAGCTGAGGAGATGTCCAGGAGCCCGCCCTGACATTCTGCTACAGGCTGGGAAGCCCAACGCTCCACAGACTGCATCTGTCCTTCACCAGTGCTCTGCGGCAGCTGGGCAGGGGTCCTGGGGCAGCAGCAGGGCACCTGCAGACCACCAGCCTGTGCCCCAGCTGCTCCACAGGCTGGAGATGCCCTGGGTCAGTGCTTGGCCCCCACACTGGAGCAGGAACAAACCGAACCGGGGCTCCAGTCAGCAGGAATCCTCCCCCCAAGACCTCTCTCCTTGGCTGGAAATGCAACAAAAGGAAATCATAGCCAGAACGGTTTGCCAAGAGTGTTACTTTTTTATCTTAAAGGAAATTTCAAAATTAAAATTCCTCTTTTTCAGTTTTCCCTTGAATTCTTCCCTCTCACCCTGCCCAGGTCAGGTAAGCAGCCGAGTGTCATTTCCACAGGAAAGGGAATTTCCTCCTCTCCCCTTTCCCTTGCATTTTCTTGGAAGGAAAAAAAAAACCTCAAGATAAAGCTAGAGGAAGGGGAAGCCCACTGAAATAAATTAGCCGAGAGCAAAGTCATTGGGAAATGTTAAATGAACAAACAATAGTTTGCTGCTCTTCTTAAATTTCAAACCAAACCGGCGCTGCAGAGGATGGGGACCTCCACCCCCCCTGAAGTTCAGGCAGAAGAAGAGGAGGTCCTCTTTTACTTGTCTTGGCGATGCCACTTAAAGCCCTTCATGGCTCCTTCCCGCAGCCGCCTGGTCTCCACCTTTCACCACAGAGAAGAGGAGACCTTTTCCCCGGAGAGACTCCTCAAGGTCTGGATTGTTTCCTTCCTCCGATGGCTCTGAAGGAGGGTGATGAGATACAGCTCCAAGACTGGATACCTCTGTGATCTGGCCTTAAGTCAAGCAAGACAAACCCTGGCCTGCGACCCTAATTAGAAAAATAAGAGCATATTCACGCGACATATAGATATAAAACAAAGGTTGAGTCTAAAGATTCAGGGTCTACGAAAGAGCAAAACCAAAGAGGCCCCAAAGTTTCCGAGTTCCTGTTGGCTTTGGAGAGGGGTCCGCGCCTGGGGAAGTTCAAGCTTCTCCAGATCTCCAGGGTCTGCAAAACCTGTGCTGAGGCTTTTCAGTGAGCAGGCTTGCTCCCACGGTTTCCGGCATTTCCTAGTGCGGGAAGGTCTGGGAAACACTGCAAGAACAGCCTTTTGCAAAGTATTTTGGCACCTTTGCTTCCAATGGGGATGCAGAAAGTACAAAGGCTGCAAAACCTAAAAAAAAAAACAGGGGGAGGGGGGCTAACCAAAAGTTTTCAAGCGTTAGCAAGTTTGAGTTGGGGGTGGTTCAAGTTGAAGGTGAAAGTTCAGGCGAGGTGCTGACTCCCCATGAATCAGAGCATCCACATTGATCCTAACGATCACACGGCAGAGCTGCAGGAAACTGAGGATCGAGAGGCGGCTGTCAACCGGCAGGGACTGGTACCAGAGCCAGCCCCAGGCGCTGGAGCTGCGTGCTCTCCCCGGCCAGGACTGCCTGGAGCTGGGAGCTGAGCTGAGCCTGACGCAAGACATCGGAGCACGGATGGAGGGTGACAGCCCAGGCAGCATATGCGAGTCACTTTGATGCAGGCAGGGAGGTCAGGCACCCTGACGGGAGTGCCACCTCTCCGGTTCAACAGCTGGAGAAGGTCCCAGGATGACGCTTTTTCCCTCTGAACCCCTAACAATGTGCCTCCACCCCATGGAGCTGGATGTACCCACTGAGACATGACACTGGGCAGCGGATGGCCCCACACAACTCCCGCGGTGCTGCCCGGCCAAGCACAGTGCTCAGACTCACTGGAGAGCACAGCAGCAAAACAGATAAAGGATGGGGGACCGGGTGTTGGGAAAGCACTCACAACCAGCATCATCCCCCTCTGACCAGCTCTGGGGAGTTTTGAAATTCTCCAACAATGGAAAATTACTTCCTCTCTCCCTCAAAAAAAAAGAAAAAAATTGCTTTGGGCAAACTGAAGCATTTTTGCTCCATTTCCGACTCCTTGATTTTGACTTTTCCATTTTGCCTTAGACTCCTAGAATTCTAGAATCACAGAATGGTTGGTTTGGAAGGGACATAAGAGATCATCCAGTGCCACCCCCTGCCATGGGCAGGGACACCTCCCACCAGCCCAGGTTGCCCAAAGCCTCATCCAGCCTGGCCTTGAACCCCTCCAGGGATGGGGCATCCACAGCTTCTCTGGGCAACCTGGGCCACTGCCTCACCCCCCGCACAGGAAACATTTCTTCCTCACATCTCATCTCCATCTCCCCTCTNCTGAGGACCCCAGAGCTGCGGGCAGCACCCCAGGGGGGGTCTCACCAGAGCAGAGCAGAGGGGGACAATCCCCTCCCTCGCCCTGCTGCTCACGCTGCTGGTCACACAGCCTGGGATACAGGCACTCGTCAGTGAAGACTGAGGCAAAAAAGTCACTGAGTACCCATATCCTGGGTAACCATATCTCCCGTTTCCTTCTGGAGAGGACCCACGTATTCCCTGGCCTTCCTTTTATCCCCAATGTACCTACAGAAGCTTTTCTTGTTGCCCTTTACTTCCCTGCCCAGATTTAATTCTACCAGGGCTTCAGCTTTCCTAGCCTGATCTCTGGCTGCTCAGACAATTTCTCTGTGTTCCCCCCAGGCTACCTGTGCTTGTTTCCACCCCTGCAGGCTTCCTTTTTGTGTTTGAGTTTGTCCAGGAGCTCCTTCTTCATCCATGCAGCCTCCTGGTGGTTTTGCTTGACTTTCTCTTTGTTGGGATGCATGGCTCCTGAGCCTGGAGGAGGTGATCCTTAAATATCAACCAGCCTTCTTGGGCCCCTCTTCCCTCCTTAGACAATATGAAGCAACAGCAAATTAAAACAAAGCACCATTTTTTCACAGACCTGCACTGGACTTGTCCTGTCCTGAATTTGCTGAATGGAGATGTGCTGATGCTGCCAGGAAAAAAAAAAAAAAAAAAAAAAAAAGTAAAACTGGTCCCAAATGGAAATCCATGCAGCTTCCCAGAGCTCAGCCACGCCGCCCTGCTCGACACCGCATCCTCCCATCAGCGTTTCCCTGACCGGCTGCACTTGTAGCACTTCCTTTCTGCTGCAACACCACATCAGCGTCCCTTATTCTGCTGTTCAGCCAGAATCCACACTCCCACCTCCTCCGCATCCCCTACTTATTATATTGGGTGTCTTGTACTTTGTACTCACCAGGCTTAGAGAGACAGCCTTGCACACATGTAAGAGATGCTTGGCAGAGCTCAGAGCCTGCATCGAGGCACAACCAGCACCTTTTTCTGCAGTCAGCAAGCCAGGTCAAGGATGAAGGCTGCTCGCGCTCGGCGTGGCTGCACCCACACCACCATCACACCTGGCTGGGAATGGCTAGAAGCAAGGCTGGAGCATTCCTCATGTCCCCAGTGCAAGCTGCAGCTGAGCCAGGTGAAGGACTTGTCCCCAAGCCCCAGCATGGCCCCAGGACCTCCAGGATGGTCCAGCCTGAAGCCTATCCTCAAGTCATGCTTGCCACCAGGGCTGCGGTGCCACAGCTGGAGCCCGATGCAAGCAGGCGACACAGGAGCATCCCTACAATGACCAGTAGGCTGGGAAGAGCCTCTCCCAGCCCGCTCTGCTTGGCAAATCCAGCGCCAGTCCCTCCCTGCACAGTAGCACCCATTTCTTCAGAAAACTTTGAATAGAGAAGAAAACAACATATGCGATCCAAATTACAAAAACAAAGCCCAAACAAAGGCCGTAAAATCTAATAATTAACAGAGCAAATAAGCTGAACGCCATTAGGTTGCACACATTACATAATGACAAGTAGTTCGCAATAACCACTTCTGAATGGACCTCACCCAATATGCATTTAATTAGGGTTTAATAAAGCAACAGCATGTTCTTAAAGGCCAATTAGAAACATATTCACTGAGGTTTAGAAGCTATGTAATAGATGCCTGTAGGAACCAGATACGTGCTGATTACGTAGCTATTAATCCTCAATAAAGGGTCTAATAATTATTTTGTGCTTCAGGATCAGGCAGCTGCTTTATTAAATCTTAATGAAACGCATACTTGGGAACTTTCCTTCAAAGCCAGCCCGCGTTAGGAAGATGGGCTTAGAAGTGGCAGGCTGCTGAGAGAAAAGACCCCCTCCTTGTCACCACCTCTGCCACCGCTGCGGAGGGTTTGAGGTCAACTCTGGCCCTGGAGCAGTGGGGATGGCGGTGGCTGATTCCTGCTCCAACGGGAGCGAGAGATCTCTGGGTCTGGGATTGCCCTGAGATCATCCTGTGCTGAACACTTGTGCATGTGAAGACACCTCCCTGAACTGGAGCATCCATCCAATTCACGGCTCCATGTCCAGAGCACCCCTGTGCAGCTCACACCAGCGCTCCAGGCAGGAGAGGAACAAAGCCCTGGGCTCGGTGGACTGGTGCCACATGCCATGAGCAGCTCAGCAACTTCTCCAGGAATTCACCTCCTGCCTGGATTCACAGCTGCCCAGAAAGGAGCCAGGATGAAGCAAACAAGCTCTCACCATCACCCAAAGAGCTGATCTGATCCAGGGTCTGGGCCAGCCGGGTGATGGCTTCTTGACACATAACCTGTAGGATGAGAGCTTGGTCTAAAACCTGCCAAGCCATTACCAAGTCCCTGTGGACACACCCGGACAAACCATGCCCACACCTTTCCACCACAACTCCACCAGAAAGCCAGCAAAACAGTGTGGAGGGCTTAAAAACTGTCAGGTTGCAAAAACTTTTAATAAACACCCATCTGTTTCTTCACCTTTTGGTTTCCCAGCCCTCTGACTCATGGGCTTGGGTTTTCCATGGTGGCTGGAAACTTCAGCAACTGCAGTTACGATGCAGCCACACTTCACCCCTAGGCAGCCCTGAAGATTAAGATGTGCCTGGTCCTCACCCCAAAACAGCCAGGAGCAGAAACTCCCCGACACAGCAGCTGGTTCTCAACCAAGAGTTGCCAGCCCATCCTCCTCCGCTGCCCGGGAGGATGAAGGCACGGCCATCCAGAGCTGGTGCAATGGGGCCAGCAGGCAGCATCCGGGGACAGATCCAGGCCCCGTGGCTGTCAGCAGCACCATCCAGCAATGCGAGGCTCCGCACAGCTCTGCCCACCAGTTCAGACTGGGAATGGGAGGTGCAGGGGTCCCGTCTGCTGCCACGCCTGGCTGCTAATTAGCAGCCCTTGTTAACCCAGCAGGGCTCAGCAGTGCTGGGACCAGACACAGGGCACTGGGGGGTCTCACCTGCTCACCCCGGCTGCACCACGCTGGGTATGGGTCCAGTCCCAGGTGGTGGGTACTCGGTGCTGAATTTTGCAGGGGAGCAGCCAAAAGCCAGGACAAGCTCTGGCGAAGAGTGACAGGAGCCAGGGCACGAGCAGCCCAGGAGCAAGAGGCGATGGATGGAGAGCAGCGAGGGTGGGCGGTGGGGTGGCCCCTGCAGCACTGAGCTCCAGCACCCTCCTGTGCTCCTCTGGCAGTGGGAACGGGCAAAGCCGGGAAAACACCCAGGATACATGACATCCCAAACATGCTGCCCTTTTGAAAGCTCTCTTGGGTGTTACACTCTAATCAGCCCAGTTAAGCAGAGCTCTGTCCTGTGGGGCCGGCTGCCTGCTGGGGCTCTGGCTCACCACTGCTGAACAAAGCACCTCCAAGTCCTCCTCCCAGCCACGGGGCTCTGCAGCTGGGGCAGCAGGTTGGAGGGGCAGTGTCCCACATGCCCACAGCTGTGGGGCCGAGGAGGGCACCCCCAGAGACGCTCCAGCTCTGTGATGGGGCTGCCTCCACCTGCCTCTCCTGCATCACTCACTCCTCCCACCCTAGCTTGTGCATGGCATCATCCACTCCAGGGCACCCGCATCCCTGCTTCACCCAGACACTGTGCCACCATCCCAGCACCCCACGGGCATCACTCACAGTGCCCACCTGCAACCAGAGCAGGCATCTCACAAGGACCAGCACCCAAACGTCCTCATTTTATCACCTGGGTCAGGCATGCACACCCTCGCAGGTGCCTGAACCCCCAGGATCCACTTTTCCCAAAACAGTGAGACTGTCCCCTCCCACACCAGCAGCTTCCCCTGTCAAAAGTCTCCAAAAAAAGGAGTCATGATGTGTCATAAGTGGGGTGCTGAGGGGGTGCCCACAGGCAGCTCCAAGCCAGGGAGTAGCTGGTTCACATTAGGTGCTGTCGGGTCTCACCTCGCCACAGACGGACAAAATTGCAACATCTCCTGTGTTATTAATTAATGTGTTTTCACAGAAAATGGAAACTTCTTTCCAACCTTGTGAAGGTTCATCTGCTGCATAAATTGGTCCTACCAACAGCCTGAGTGGGGGCAGATCACTCCCACCTGCCCATCTGTCCCTCTGTGTGCCATCCTGCTGCTCGTGGTGATGGAGAGCCTCAACGGTGGTTCCTGGTGAGACCCCACGTGTGAGATGAAGAGCCCCCCTCTTCTTCTCGCTAGTCAAAGCAACCAACTTAACCACAGGCACCTACTTTTAAGCATCTTTTCCACACCAAGGAACGGGGCTGGAGAAAGATACTCCGTGTGAGCATCGTGGATTCTGGTTACCTCCATTAGGAGCCTTCGGGCGTTCCTTCCCATCCAACCCCAGGTGGCTGGACTCCACGCTGCTCTGCTAATGAGCTCAGAGCAGAGACCCCTTGGCTGGACAGAAGTGCCAACGGATGGCACAGCCTCTCCCTGCTTTCAGGACAACCCACTCTTCTTTTTCAGGCAAGTCTCGTTTGCCCACAGCATTGCTGGTCAGCAGTTTTCTGGTGGAAAACACAGCTTCTGCAAAAGTCATGTTTTCCCCACAAGAAATTTCTGGTTTTCTC
The DNA here is from genome assembly GCA_013400615.1 of Syrrhaptes paradoxus. Classification (NCBI taxonomy): domain Eukaryota; kingdom Metazoa; phylum Chordata; class Aves; order Pterocliformes; family Pteroclidae; genus Syrrhaptes; species Syrrhaptes paradoxus. The sequence continues at coordinate 35,001 of VZTO01009648.1, read as the reverse complement.
CCAAAGGCCAAGCCTCAGGCTTGTTTAGCCAAACTGGAACGGTTTGAGGTCAGCTTGACATGAAACCTCCCATGACACATCACAGGTCACTGTCATGTACCCTGAGTCCCACCATGGAGCTTGGCCCAGGGAGAAGAGCAGGGGCTAGCGATGCCCCACCAGCTCGGGAGGGCACGGGCTGGTGTGTGGGAGCTGAAAACAAGGTTTGCTGAATTGAGTGTTTCTGCCCTCATTTGTTTTCTTTCTTTTTGGAACTTTCCATCCCACAGAAGATTTTAACAAGTTGATTTTTCCACCGTCTTGAGGACAAAAACAAATTCTGAAATATTACAATTTCCACAAGGGCAAAACTCATGATTTTCAGCCACTTTCTCCCAAGACCTTACCCCAGCAGCACTGCCAGGAGGCCCTGGCCACCAGCGCAGAAGATACCCACATATGTGTCTGTATGTCTGGTTTGCAGCCCCTTCCCCGAGAGGGCTCTCGCGTGTTTGATACGGCACGAGACCACAGCATCCCACCAGAGCCCTCCTGCCGTCCCCTCTCCCAGCTCGGCGGCAGTGTCAGCGCTAACACCAGTGCTGTCCCTACCAGCTTTTGCTGAGCTATGGAGGAGGGGGGACACGCGGGTATCACAGGGTGCACAAGGTAGGGCAAGGACAGCCACCTGCGTCTGGGGCATCCTGAAGATTGTGACCTCAGAAAAGATATGGAGGCAACAGGGCTACATTTAATGACGGTGCTTGAGGAAAGGATTTTTTCTTACACAGAAGAGTCAACAAAAACCTGCCTGGAAGTCAAGATTGAAGCCCCAGCAGAGGGCACAAGGCAGGTGTTTTCAGCAAAGACGGTCTTGTACAGGGTCTGCCTTGCCCTATTTTCCTCCCTGTGCCCCATCTTCTAGTTTGTTGGGTCCTACTTTCAGAAGGAGGGTGCCAAGAAAAGGCAAGAAACAGATTAATTTCAGTGGGAGCTCAGAGGGGTGCACTTAGAGACACCCCACAAGGTCACACCAAAGGCCCTTCTGACCAGGGTTGTGTATCCAGCACTGACTGACAGTGGATGTTTAGAAGAGAGACCTTCCCAGGAGCAGCCCGCTACTTTGGGACTTCCAGCTCACTGTCTTCAACAGCCACCAACACGCTGACATTTCACTGACTCCTTTTTGAATCAAACATGGTCAACTGGTGGCATCAACCAAGCCTGGCTGCTGGCTATCTCCGAGCAAAACCTGCAGCTGAGGCATTGCAGATCATCATAAGCCGGTCCCCATCCCATGGGGGCTGCTTGCACAGACGAGAAGGGTTTGTCATATGGCAATTAGCTGCAAGGAATCCCCAAAACTCTCCAAAGCTGCCGCTTGCTGCCTCTGGCCCTTGCAATAAACTTACTGCCGCTCTCCATCTCAGATGGCCAGCTGTTCCTTATTTCTAGACCTGTTTCCTTTCTACTAATTAATCAGCTCCAAATGTCTCTCTGCGTGGCCTGCCTGAATGCAATGGGATACACTCGCCCAGGCCCCCTAATGCCACAGGTGAGGGGCCAGGAATGCTGTCAGCAGGGCTGGAATGACCCTGCGTGGCCACCCCCATGGCCACCACGCTGCTCCACGTAGCCAGACCCTGCATCGCTCCGGGTCCAGAGCACGGGCAGCGCTGCCTGTTCAGCAGGGGACAGTGGATGGAGCGTACTGATGCTGCTCAGCCCGTTGTGCTGACTCCCAAGTGCAGCATCCCGCAGACAGAGGCAAGCATTGGCCCCATCATCATGTGCAACTGCAACTCACCTCCAGGCAGACCTGAGGCTGAAGTCTCAGGGGGAAAAGAATTGGTTCAGAAGACAAAAGAAAAGCAAGGGGCGGAGGAAGCACTCTGCAGAGTGGGCCACACCAAGGTCAGCTTGTCTTATCCACAGCTGACACGTCCTGAGCAGAGATACCTGCGCACGGAGGCAGCTGTGGGGAAACACAAGCAATGATTCGTGTCCAGGGCACCAGAGCCAGCGGCTGCCCCAGCCCCAAGCAGAGGACCTGGGACTGAGCGCAGCCAACGCTCCTGGGCTCTGCTGCTTCAGGTCGTGGTCAAACTCCCTTCCCCTTGGAAAAGCTGGAAGGAACCAAATTTTTTCTTTCATTATCTTGGATCTAACTTGCACAGAGAAGGTGCTCCAAGGCCGCTCGTGCCAGGACATTCACAAAGTTTCCCAGCAGAAGAATGAAGCAAAACAAGGAGAAGCTCTTTGATCTTTATGGGCCTGATGCTTTGAGCCAAAGAAGCAGCGAGCATGAAGCTGCAGTTCCCATCCAGGTTTGCGATCGTTCCTCCTGGCCGTGGCCTCAGACTGAGCCTCTTACCGCTGCCAGAGAGGCCCCTTTGCAGCCAGGCTGACTGCAGAGGGGTGCTGGGGACCAGAGCTCTGACCTCAGCTCTGCCACTCACCTCCGTGCTTTGTTTTCAAGAGACAGAAGGGACATCTGGTGAGCCTCTTCCAGGTCGCAGGATGGAAGGGATATTTAAGTTTGACGTTCCCCC
>VZTO01009648.1:0-32322 GCA_013400615.1 Syrrhaptes paradoxus | reverse complement strand
ATTAAGTCTCCTCGGAGCCTTCTCTTCTCCAGGCTGAACAACCCCAACTCTCTCAGCCTGTCCTCATAGGGGAGGTGCTCCAGCCCTCTGATTAATTTTGTTGCTCTCCTCTGGACTCTCTCCAACAGGTCCAGGTCTTTTTTATGTTGGGGGCCCCACATCTGAACACAGCACTGCAGGTGGGGTCTCACGAGAGAAGAGTAGAGGGGGAGAATCACTATTTAGTCCCTTCTGAACCAGAAGGGTCACTTGCGAAATTGAAATCTGGATTTTGAAGATTTCATAGCACCAAGGAGGATTTTGGTGCTGCATTCATCCAACTCTGCTTCAAAAGCCCACCTCCCCCAATGACTGGTAGAGGAGCTAACCTCCAGAGAGAAAAAGGTTGCAATATCCTGATGGCTTGTTCCAGAGGTAGTGAGTCCTTGGTACAAGGCTCTGAAATGTAATGTGTCTTGGGTTTCTGCCAGTGAAAGGACCAGTGGGGAGGCAGGACTGTCACCATGGTAGGAGTTCAGGTCCTTCTTTAGGGTCTCAGATTCCCTGTTGCAGCTGTCTCAAGTCTGCAGCACTGGCCTGGAAATCGGGTGGTAAATAGACTTGAGTGAGACTTCCATCACACCTTCCCTCCTGGTGTGCTGGGGATATGGGGGGTCTTCCTGGAAGAGCCGAGGCAGCGGCAAGCCAGGGCCAAAATAATGTCCAGAGCAACACAGGCAGGCCTGAGCTGGTTGGGTTGGCCAAGTCACAAAAGCCAGGTCTCGGTTTTGTTGGGACAGTGGTGATTCCCATCCCACCTCACGACTGAAGGCGCAGGATTGTAGTTCCCTGAGCAAAATGTGCCTTCTTACTCAGCTCCCAGAGGTTACGTGGTACAAGGACAGTTTTCCTTGTGCTGACGAAGAAAGAGGAAACATGCGGAGTATTCAAATACCACTGTGAAGATCCTGTCCATCCCTTGTGCCACTGCATGGGTTAGATCACCCAAGCCAACGCAGGGCTCCAGTCCAGCAAGCCACCAGCTCTTCACGCAGTAGAGATGTCCAAAGAGCCAGAACCTTGGCAGATCGTACAACAGGGGGGCTGCAAGCCCCAGAGCCTCTCTAGAAACCACCCCACATGGAGGGCAGGGCTCTGCTGAATGGAGAGGACTCAGCAGCTACAGCACCAGGTCAAACAGCTTGCTGCAGCCATCCAGCAGAGCCTCTGGGATCTCATTCTGCCCATGGTACAGCCCTGCAGAGATCCCCCTCGCTGGCAGCAGGCTGCACCCACCAGCATCAGACCCTCCAGGCTGGAGCATGCCCTGGCCACACGCCCTGTGCCACCCTGTACTGCGGTCCCGCTGCCAGCTTTGCTCCACCGCTGGCTGCACGGAGGGTTTCAGGACCTCCTCCTGCAGACAGATTTGTTTTTGCCAGCTGAGTTGCTCAACAGGATGTTAACTGCCTGGGCGGCAGACACCCAGCACACAAACCTCCACCGAAGGACTGCTGCCCTGCAGGCACGGGGCTGGCAGCACAAAGCTGCCAGTCGCGTTCCCCCCAGACTGCGCAAACCCTCCACCAGCTCCCCGGCCTTTCTTGGTGCAGGAAGAGCCCTCGTCTTCCCCAGGACCTGCAACGACCAGTTCAAAGTTGTACCAAACGCGTTACCACACGGGCAGAGGGAAAGGGCCAGAACGCCTGTGCAGCTGAGCCCCCCAGACTCGTTGCACCAGTGGCAGCTGCAGGACAGCCTGTGAGGTGGATGCAGGGGACAGGCAGAGCTTCGAAATCCCAGCTCTTCCCAGCCCTTCCCAGCATATCGGAGGGAATGTGGGAGCCCTGGCCAGAGGTGAGGGGCTGCTGATGAATGAGGCGATAACACCTCAGCAGATGGCTCCAAAGGCTGCACCACGCTCAGAGGGTGTAGACAAAACACAGAGGTGAAGCCCAGATGTTTATCTTCAGCATCTGGATGTGATTCCTAAACAGAGACACTCACATCTGACCATTCTGCCTGAAAATAAATGGTTTGTTTGACCTTCCCCGTAGCCCGCCCCGATATTTTCTGGATCTCTCCTAAACACACAGCAGCTGCTCCCTCCTTGCCAGGACGTGCCGTGTGTCAGATGAGTGCTGCAGGCACCGCTGCAGGCATGGCAGCAGCTCTGGGACACAGCACCAGGGGACATGGGGCAGGGCACCGCTCAGAGCAGTGCCACGAGCCCAGAGGAAAGCTGTGGGGTGCAGAACATCCTTCTGCCTTGCACCCGCCCTGCTTTGAGCCCCTGCTCTGTACATTCTGCAGCAGGACAGCAACCCTGGGTGCCCACCCTGCCCAAGAGGCTCATGGCCTCAGCTGTCAGGGGTTTACTCCTGCCCAAAAATCCTGGGGGAATGTGGGGTGATGGGACTACGGAGAGGGGCTGCAGCTGTGTCCTACCTTTGGCCCATGCAGTCCCCTCCTGAGACCCACCAGCGCAGCCCGGTTGCCTGAGCATCCCCTTGGCTCTGGGACCCAGCACAACCTGCACACCCTGGGTCTCATTTCACCGCAGCAGCAGCAGCATCCCATTGCCAGCAGTAGGGACTGGCAGGAGGTGGCTTCTAAGCCAAGAAGGGACAAACCTGCTCGGTGCCTTGGGAGCACTGGAAGAGCCTGCCTGGGGAGCCGGGTCCCCAGGGCATGCCCGAGCCAGGCAGTCCCTTTCAAAGAAGACATCTGTTCTTGGATTTGAGACACCACGGGCAGGAGAATCCACCACGCTCCTAATAACTGGAAATTGTAGGCGTTGGGTGGTGTTGAAGCTGACAATGATAATAGTGATTAGTGATGACGGGTAGTACCAATTAAGGCTAATCTGCCTAATGGCCAACTCTGAGGGTAGTGCGTGTGACTGATGGTGACAAGTGATGGCAGCTGGACGAGGCCACAGTGACCACAGAGATGTAAGACAATGCTGGTGGCAGACAGAGCAAACAAGTGGTGACACAGTAATCTGTTACTGCGTTATTTGTAACCCTGCGGACGTATCTGGCACTGAGCGCGCGACGGTCCTGTTCTGCTCCTGAAGGATCAAACAGGCAGCACTGGGGGACAGACCTGGCTCTGGGGCATCCCGCAGGCTGCGAGGGATGTGGAGGAGTGGTGGGTACAGTTGTGGCACATCAACAGCGGATTATCTCCGTCCACCTCAGCCTGGCTCCCCCAGCACCCTCGGACTTGGGGAGAGGAGGGGAGAGGGAGAGGGAGAGGGAGAGGGAGAGGAGAGGGAGAAGGAGAGAGAGAGGGAGAGGGAGAGGAGAGGGAGATGGAGAGGGAGAGGAGNGAGGAGAGGGAGAAGGAGAGGGAGAGGGAGATGGAGAGGAAATGAGAGGGAGAGGGAGAGGGAGAGGCGGCAGGGCCATTTGGGAGGCGCTGTGCCCCTGCCACAACAGGACAAGGAGCCTGCGGCCCTGCTGAGCCCCAGCGACCGGCTGCCACCATCAGCCATCCACCCTGTCACCCCGTGCGGCGGGAGCAGCCCCACTCCAGCAGTGTGCAGCTCCACCAGCCACTGGCCTAGGCAGCCAGCCAAGAGCAATGCGCCGGTGCAACCGGGGTGCCGGGGAGGCCAGAGGTGCGCTGGGTGTTCCATGGCCACTCATAGCCCAACGCAGCCCTACGCACGCTGCTGGCACCCCTGTCCCCTCTCATACGGTCTTTGAGCACCAGCCAGGCACGGGCAGGGAGGAGGGATAGAGGTTCCCCGGGAAGCAGAAAACGCCCCAGCACCAGCGCAGGCAGCACGTGAAAGCTGAGCTGGTGCTCGGGGACTGGGGCGATACTTCACAAGGGCGAAAAGAAAAGGGCAAAACACGTCAGCTCGCTGCGATAAGAGCAGTCACACAAAGCAGGCGCCATTCACAGAGCAATATGTTAACTGTCACCAGGCCTGGCAGAGTGACAAGGGCCAGCACCTCATGCCCATCAGATTTATTCCCTGCCTGAGGTTAAAGCAGGGCTCTGGTCCAAACGAAGCTGGTGCAGATCAGCCGAAAGCTGCCCCAGTATGAGCACACAGTTACTAGCATTGGTAGGGTGCAAGCAAGCAAGCTCCAGGACTGCTGCTAGAGGCCGAAGCTCTGCAACTCAAGAACTGCTCACCAAGCCTTGGTTTTGTGGCATCTCCCCGGGACAGGTCCCCTACCACCAGGAGCAGGACGGGAGCTCTGCTCACACCAGACCCCTCTCACCAGCACCCAGCCACGGCGGTGAGCAAGTTCTGCCCAAACTCCTGCCCAGCAGAGCTGCCCTGCCCGCACTGCAGCAGACCACGCTGTGGCTGCATCCACCAGACATCGTCCTTGGCACTTGCTTCTCCAAGACAACGCAGGGGACATGGCTGACAGAGCTGGGAGTACCCTGACAGTCCCACGAAGCCGTGGATGCATCCCAGGCCCCAAGAGCTCCCACGCAGCGTGCTGGCAGCCAGGGACCTGGAAAGGAGGCCAGCAGTGGTGGTGCAAGCCCAGAGCTGACCTGGCAGCACACGGTCCTGGCAGGAAGCACCAGTGAAGGACACAGACAGGAGTGGGACCTGCAGCCCCCTTCGTACCGTGTCCAGAAGAGCCCCAGGTCCCCTAGTCCCACATCCCCACAGGTTCAGTATGATCTCCAGCAATGCTGGGGATGGGCAGCGCAGCACGGCGGCACAGCGCTGCTCCCAACCAGGGCAGGCATTTTCAGAGGGAAGGACATGCCCCAGAGCAGGGGCAGGGCAGGGCGCTCCCTGCTATCACCCCCCCACACACTGATCTTATCACCAGCCTCAAGACTCGGATGGATTTTAGTCTGTATTCTGAATTTGCTCTGGTTTTAATTTGGTGGGATGATGCCGTATCTAGCACCACAGCCCTTGATTAGCACGCACACTGGCACACGTGCACATACAGCACTGCCAGACTCAATCACACATGTTTGCTCAAGACCTCTTGGAAATCTTTGGATTCAGACCAACTTTTCTTTTCTTACGTGTGTTTGTTGTAGTCTGATATTTATAGTTTACTTAAAATAAATGGCTCCTTATGTTTCCCGCTTCCTGCTCCCGAGGGGAGGGTCTAGTGGGGTTGCTGTCTGTCTTCTTCTCTCTTTCCTCAGCCTTTGGCTATTTTTTTCCTCTTCCATAAACATTTTCCAAGCAGATCCTACATTTGCCAGATGCTGCTGAGCCTCATCCCAGTGGTTCTGGTTCAGACTGAAGCAGACAACACGGTGCACCAGCAGGGCAGCGGTGCCACAGGGCTTTCACAGAGCAAAACGGAGGAGGAGGAGGATGGAAATGAGGAGGAGGGAGCAGGGTGGTCTCCAGGCCATGGGAGTCAAGCACAGATCCAGGCCAGGATGCAGACTCGCTCACTTGCTGTACAGGGACGCGAGGATGCAGCACCCAGACTCACGGATGCAGCAGGGGACAGGAGAGGTGGCAAGAGTCCCTGTGCCCAGCTCTCACTTGCTCCACTCCACTTGCAAGGATGGGGCTCCCGCCTGCAAACCCCCACTCCGGGAGGGACTGTCTCCCCAGCCCAAGGTGTGGTGCTGAGTGGTGGAGCCTTGTGAAGGTCTCTGCTCCCACCCGCGCCAGCTCTGAGCAGGCTGCTCCCAGGATGTTCCAGTCAAGCCTGAGTATCTCCAAGGACAGAGATTCCCACCCTTCTCCAGGCCCCTGTTCCAGGATTTGAGCACTCTCGTGGTGGCCTCATAATTTGTCCTTGCATTTACAGGGAATTTCCCTTGTTCCGGCTCCTGTTGCTGCCTCTCACTGTCTCTCTGTGCACCTTCAAGAAGCCCCAGCTGCATGTTCCCTGCACCCTCCCATTTGCTCTGGGATGACCAAATGCCCCGTGCCCTACAGCAAAGGGAGCGCGAGTCCCCAACAGAGGATGGAAGCTTCCCGGGGACCTCAGCTGCTCAGCAGGGCAGGTCTGGGAGAGTCAGAGAGGGGGACCCAGGAGACCTCCTGGGTGAGGAGCAATCCCCAGGCAGCTCCCTGTTGCCTTGCGGCATCTGGAGTAGCACAGGGCAGGGATGTTGCTAGAGCATCCCTGCAGACAGGGGGAGGACAGAGGGATTAAGCCAATGTTTGCGTGGCCTTTCCCACCCAGTAGCCTCTTGGCAGCTCTCTCCATTGCTGGGGCTGATGAACCCCATTTGTTTTGGAAGAGCTGTTTGTTTTCTAACCTTCTGCTGCGAAGGGAGCGTTTTCACTGTGAAAATTATCCTCCCTTCTTGTTTCAGGCCCTGGGGCTCCTTTTGGCCCCATTTCCCCAGGGGTAGCCCACCTGCATGCACACACATGTGCAAGCTCACACCCAGTTCATCTTGTAGCACGCAAGGATCACATACTCCCCATTTACACACTCCAGACACACCTGTGCAGGCTCAAACACTGCCACCCACACGCACACGTGCAGGCTCACAAGGGCACAAGCTCACACCCTGCACCTTTGCACACACATGCACAAGCTCACACCCTGCCCCTCCGCATGCACACATGCAAGCTCCTGCCTCGTCCCTTTGCATGCGCGTGTGCAAGCTCACCCCCAGCACCTTTGCAGGCAGCTACCATCACCCTGGGACGGCAGCCTGGGGGCCCTTCTCCCCTGCCTTGAAGCACCGTCTTGGTGCATGGAGGAGCCCAGGAGAGCTGGAGGAGAGCTGGAGGAGAGCTGGCCACACACCAGTCCCCTTCTCAGCCTGATGGGTGGCTCAAGTATAATGTTGGCAGGACTGACTGCGGCAGCTTTATGGGCAGAGTGGTGCCCAGCACTGCTCCAGCCACAGGCAGGGCTGTGCGGGCAGCAGGGCTGAGCCTCCCCAGGGAGAGGCTGAAGCCCCTCTCCACCCACCACCCTCATCCTCACAGCAGTACCCCAGCGCCTCTCCAGCTCCCAGGAAACACCTTGCNACTGGCACACGTGCACATACAGCACTGCCAGACTCAATCACACATGTTTGCTCAAGACCTCTTGGAAATCTTTGGATTCAGACCAACTTTTCTTTTCTTACGTGTGTTTGTTGTAGTCTGATATTTATAGTTTACTTAAAATAAATGGCTCCTTATGTTTCCCGCTTCCTGCTCCCGAGGGGAGGGTCTAGTGGGGTTGCTGTCTGTCTTCTTCTCTCTTTCCTCAGCCTTTGGCTATTTTTTTCCTCTTCCATAAACATTTTCCAAGCAGATCCTACGTTTGCCAGATGCTGCTGAGCCTCATCCCAGTGGTTCTGGTTCAGACTGAAGCAGACAACACGGTGCACCAGCAGGGCAGCGGTGCCACAGGGCTTTCACAGAGCAAAACGGAGGAGGAGGAGGATGGAAATGAGGAGGAGGGAGCAGGGTGGTCTCCAGGCCATGGGAGTCAAGCACAGATCCAGGCCAGGATGCAGACTCGCTCACTTGCTGTACAGGGACGCGAGGATGCAGCACCCAGACTCACGGATGCAGCAGGGGACAGGAGAGGTGGCAAGAGTCCCTGTGCCCAGCTCTCACTTGCTCCACTCCACTTGCAAGGATGGGGCTCCTGCCTGCAAACCCCCACTCCGTGAGGGACTATCTCCCCAGACCGAGGTGTGGTGCTGAGTGGTGGAGCCTTGTGAAGGTCTCTGCTCCCACCCGCGCCAGCTCTGAGCAGGCTGCTCCCAGGATGTTCCAGTCAAGTCTGAGTATCTCCAAGGACAGAGATTCCCACCCTTCTCCAGGCCCCTGTTCCAGGATTTGAGCACTCTCGTGGTGGCCTCATAATTTGTCCTTGCATTTACGGGGAATTTCCCTTGTTCCGGCTCCTGTTGCTGCCTCTCACTGTCTCTCTGTGCACCTTCAAGAAGCCCCAGCTGCATGTTCCCTGCACCCTCCCATTTGCTCTGGGATGACCAAATGCCCCGTGCCCTACAGCAAAGGGAGCGCGAGTCCTCAACAGAGGATGGAAGCTTCCCGGGGACCTCAGCTGCTCGGCAGGGCAGGTCTGGGAGAGTCAGAGAGGGGGACCCAGGAGACCTCCTGGGTGAGGAGCAATCCCCAGGCAGCTCCCTGTTGCCTTGCGGCATCTGGAGTAGCACAGGGCAGGGATGTTGCTAGAGCATCCCTGCAGACAGGGGGAGGACAGAGGGATTAAGCCAATGTTTGCATGGCCTTTCCCACCCAGTAGCCTCTTGGCAGCTCTCTCCATTGCTGGGGCTGATGAACCCCATTTGTTTTGGAAGAGCTGTTTGTTTTCTAACCTTCTGCTGCGAAGGGAGCGTTTTCACTGTGAAAATTATCTTCCCTTCTTGTTTCAGGCCCTGGGGCTCCTTTTGGCCCCATTTCCCCAGGGGTAGCCCACCTGCATGCACACACATGTGCAAGCTCACACCCAGTTCATCTTGTAGCACGCAAGGATCACATACTCCCCATTTACACACTCCAGACACACCTGTGCAGGCTCAAACACTGCCACCCACACGCACACGTGCAGGCTCACAAGGGCACAAGCTCACACCCTGCACCTTTGCACACACATGCACAAGCTCACACCCTGCCCCTCCACATGCACACATGCAAGCTCCCGCCTCCTCCCTTTGCACGCGCGTGTGCAAGCTCACCCCCAGCACCTTTGCAGGCAGCTACCATCACCCTGGGACAGCAGCCTGGGGGCCCTTCTCCCCTGCTCTGAAGCACCGTCTTGGTGCATGGAGGAGCCCAGGAGAGCTGGAGGAGAGCTGTCCACACACCAGTCCCCCTCTCAGCCTGACGGGTGGCCCGAGTATAATGTTGGCAGGACTGACTGTGGCAGCTTTATGGGCAAAGCAGTGCCCAGCACCGCTCCAGCCACAGGCAGGGCTGTGTGGGCAGCAGGGCTGAGCCTCCCCAGGGAGAGGCTGAAGCCCCTCTCCACCCACCACCCTCATCCTCACAGCAGTACCCCAGCGCCTCTCCAGCTCCCAGGAAACACCTTGCGGAAAAATTAGAATCACAGAATGGCTGGGGTCGGAAGGGACCTTAAAGATAACCCAGTCCCACCCCCTGCCATGGGCAGGGACACCTCCCACTAGCCCAGGTTGCCCAAAGCCTCATCCAGCCTGGCCTTGAACCCCTCCAGGGATGGGGCATCCACAGCTTCTCTGGGCAACCTGGGCCACTGCCTCACCACCCTCAGAGTGAAAAATTTCTTCCTTAAATCTAGTCTGAATCTGCCCTCTTTTAGTTTAAAGCCATTACTCCTTATCCTAACGCAACAGGCCCTATTAAAAATCTGTCCCCGTCCTTCTCACTAGCCCCCTTCCAGCACTGGAAGGCTGCTATAAGGACTTCCCAGATTTGCCTCTTCTCCAGGCTGAACACCCCCAAATCTCTCAACCTGTCCTCATAGGAGAGGTGCTCCATCCCCCGATCATTTTTGATCCAAAAGGCTTAATCCAAGAGAAAACCTGGATGCAAGGCAGAAGTAAAACCTGTCTTTCTCCTCCAGACAGCCTCACAGGCACACCATCCCTTCACGACGCGCTCCCAGCTGATGGCACCACACTGATGGCTGTTTCCATTCAGTATTTTGACCCCAGCTGCTTTTTTCCTTTCTTCTACACTTCCCTTCCATTCCCTTCCCTTTCTGCTTATTTTCTTTTCTTTAAATTATTATTACATTTTATTTTTCCTTTTTTTCTTTCTTATCATTATTTTTATTTTTAATTTTCTTTTCCTTCTCCCTTTTCTTTCTCCTCTCCTTTTTCTTTCTTTTCTCTCCCTCCTCTCTGCTGCAGCTGCGTGCAATCCACGAAAAGAGCATTTGACTTTCACACACCCGTTACTCATTTGCCAGCTTGCCTTACAAGCAGGGCTGCAGCAGATGAGCACAGCAGCACCGTAGGTCTGGAGCGGGGGGTTAAGACTGGGGGGGCGGGAAGGCAGCAGCACGAGCCTGAGCCCCCTGTGCCTCACAGCACTGGAGGCAACGGGGCGGGGGGACCCCGGGGCTGGGAAATGCCAGTGGATGCCCCTCCACAAAAATGCTCCTGCAGATAGCATCACAATGGGCTGAATTAAACTGCCTCATCAAAATGCTCTCCGCTGGGAGCGGGGCCACCAGCAGCCGCCGCCTTGGCAGTGCTGCCAAACCAGCACCCCGCGGGCAGCTCTGCCCACCCTGCCGCAGCTCCCCACCCGGCACAGCCCCAGATTGCTGCTGGACATCTTCAAATCTCTGTGGACAAAACGTCGTCAGAGAAAAGGGGATTCACCTGGGTGAGGGGTGGCCTCAGCTCTAGGGCTGGAAGATAAACTGGGCTCCTGGGTGCAAAGTGACACAAGGATGAGGTTCCTCCCTGCCCAGCTCATCCCGGAGCAGGTGGGAGCCCAGGGATGGACAGCCATCGGAGCTGGCAAGAGGAGCAGCTTCGGACAGCAAACTCCAACCAAAAGAAGAGCACAGAAAGGGCGAGGCAATATTTTCTACGGTGTTTCTCAACAGAAGTCCTGGGGTTCACCAGGGAGGAGGGCAGCGTGGCACCCAGATGGCTGCAGAGGGCAAATCTCAAGCCCCATGGCAAACCAGCTCCAGCAGCTGCAGAATTTACACCCAGGAGCTCAACCAAGCACTCAGGTCCCTTTCTCCTGATCTTCATTGAGCCACTGGTCTGCCCAGCCCCAACCCTGCTCCCATTAGCACACCCCTCCTTGGCAGGGCCCCAGGGGTGGGACGGTGCCGTCATCCCTCAGATGAAAGTCTAGAGAGCCAAAATGTCCTGAGCCCCACGGGCTGCTTACACCAGGCTGAGGACCACATCTCCTTGGCCATTCTCCATGACCCTGGAGGCACCGAGGGGCTTTGCTTCCCCCTGGGAAACCAGGACTCAGCATAGGACAGGACCTGGGGGTCCCACAGGAGTGGAGAGCAAGGCCGTGGGAGCCAGCTCACAAATGAACTGGACTCTCAAGCCACCCTGCCATGGGAGCTGTGGGGTCAACATCACCTCCAGCTGTCCTGGGCAGCCTCGCGGAGACACCGCTGAGAGCGGCCGCAGTCACCCTGACACCCTGGGAAGTGTCCCCAGCCTGTGGGCCACAGCACCCCCAGTGCGGCGCCGGGGATGGGCATGACACTGCTCACCCCCCGGGACCCCAACCCTCCCCGACTTTGGCTGCTCCCAGCTCTTTTTCTCCTGGCACAAGGAGTCCTCAGAAAAGGTCCAGGGCATCCAGTTGGGAGGGGAGCTACAGCCAAGCGCCTGGGGCAGGCCGCGAGGATGCTGGAGCATTTCGGAGCGCGGGGGCAGGCCAGTGGGACCTGGCAGGCGATGAGACGGGAGGACAATACAACAGCCCGTTTGTGCTCCCAGCCCCCCCCGGCCCTGCCCCATGCCATAGGAAGGCTGGTATTCAGGAATTAATTGATGTAATTAAAGTGTGGCATGACTTTGCCACGGCCTCCGAAGGCGGTGGCAGCGGGCCAGGGTCTGCGGGTGGAGGAGGAGCCCCTCGCGTGCTATTCTCCCTATAGAAAAAGGGCAGATCCTGGGCAGATCCAAGGCATGAAATTGGTATAAAGAGATTGTCAGGGAAGCGTAGCAGTACTGGTCTTGCGGCCATCAGCAGCTGCAGGGTGATAATTCATCCCGGCACGTTGCCGCATCCTGTGCCACTGCAGCAGCACCTCTGGCAGCAGGTGCAGACCCGGTTCAGGGATGCGCCAGCCTGGCTGGGCTCCGGGGCTGCTCCGCTCCGGTTCCACACTGCGGCTCCTGAGTGCAAACGGGGCTTGGACACAGGACTGGGGGCTGCACTGGCGGGTTGGGGTCCCCTCACCGCACCCCAGAGTGCGCGCTACAGGCTCCAGGCTTCCCCCTTTCCCTGTTCTGTTTCTCAGGGGCGGCATGATTCAAGCAGTGACAGTAACAATATCCCAACACCGAGAGCACACAGGGCGAGCGAACAGAGCCTGGCCCTGATTTCTGACCGCTTGCCCGGGTGGGAATAATTTTCCCACTGGGGTTCCTGTGTCAGAGGGCTGCCGAGCCCAGGGCTAACCGCAGCACGCCAGCTGGAGCCCTCCCAGCTCACTGCCGGCTCGGCAGAGTTGTAAGCAAACCCCCTGGAGCTTTCAGCAGCCGAGGGAGAATGGAGCGGCACGGACCGGGGGGAGCGGGATCCCATGCAGGGCTCTGCGGTGAGCTGGTGACAGGGGACGCCTTGCTGTTAATGAGGTGCAGAAGAGGATGCAGACACTCCCAAGGGCACTGGCTCCGCAGCCGCCCCAGCAACTTTCTCTGGGTATTGGAGCAGCAGCAGGCTGACCCCAGCGCTCCTCTGTATCCCCCCACCCAAGCACCGCGCATGTCCGTGCCTGCTGGAGGGAACACAGGGTGCAGGTCGGGGTGCTGGCCCGTAGGCAGCCAGTCTGACTCTGCTAGCACCAGGGGCTGGTCACTGCAGGATGGAGGAATCCATCCCCATCCCTACAGCACAGTGACAGCATCAAGACCAACCTTTGTCCCCTCCTGAGACCCCCACAGCTCCTTGCATTGCAGCGTCTCCTCCCTTTGCACTGCTGAGCACAGTCCACACAACAGCCTGACCTCCTGGCCAGGAGGAAGAACAAATCGGGAAGCTGGGAGACGAACGGCTCTGGTGCAACCATCTCCCCGGGGTCCCCACTCCAGGACCGCCACACTCCCTACGGCCTCCGGCAATGGGCTGCGCTTTAGTTAGCGCAGAAACGCACTGTGTGCCGGCTTATTTCAGACGGCCACAGAGGGGTGATGGTTGTCCCTGTGCCAGAGTGGCATCTCCAGCTGGCACTCCATCCTGCACGGCCCCTGGGACGGCAGAGTAGGGTCACGCCGTGGGCAGGGCATCCACGCAGCTGCAGCTGCTGGGTTCACTGGGCTGGGGACAAGGTGGGAGGACAGCACCTCCGGGGATGCTCCCAGCCCCTTGTCCAGAGCAGCAGGAGCCACTGTGTTCCCACCACCACTCCACCAGTGTGGAGCAGGAGGGAGAGCAGATATGAGATCAGCCTCTGGAACAGCACATGGAAACCCAAACAGCGATGTGGCTGCAGCGCAGAACGCTCTCCCCATCCCTCCACTCCAAAGTAGGGGGCCACTTCTGTGAGCCACCACCAAAACCACGCACCAGAAACCACAGCTCCCATGCCCTGCGTGCTCCATCCTCTCGTGGTCACTTGTCAGACACTGCAGCTTGGCCCGTTCCCCGCGGGCTCGGTGCGAGCACGCCTGTGGCCCAGGGTAAACAAACAGCCTCTCCTCCGGGGCTGCTGCCTCCTGCCACCGCAGCTGCCTTCGGCTGGCCCGGCGGTGCCGGCACCACGGCTGAGAGGTTCAGCAAGGTCCACCCCTGTGGTCGCTGTGGGCTTGGCTGCCGGCACTGCCTGCCACCACAGCTGGCGGAGAGCAGGACTGAAACAACAAATAAACAAGAAACATGCATGGCTTGGGAAATCAGGGCTGCACACTGGAAACAGAGATAAGCTGCTCCAAAAGCTGAATCCCGGTTGAGCAGTTGAGCGGGGAGGAGAGGGCAGCAGAGCTGCCGCGCGCTGGCTGGGGAGCAGACAGCCCTGGCAGATGCCAGCTCCCAGCTCTGGGTTCTCGCAAGGGGAAGCACCTCCAGGTGCAAGCAGGAGCAGCCAGCCACCCGCAGCTGCTGGCTCTGTCACGCAGCATCCAGCTCCGGCCATGGGACGGAGGAAGGTCGGGCTGGGCTGCAGAGCCCGGTCCTTGTCCCTTGCACCACAGACAGCTCTTCCAGAAGCCAAGCGCACGCGGCAGCAGTAGTGAAACGAAGGACAGTAAATCATTAAGTTGCTGTGGCTGTGCTGTTAGACCCCATGCTGGAAGCCACCGGGCACCTCGACTTGCCTGCGACCACACAAGGGCTGGAGTCAGGGTCCCCGCACCCAGCTCTCCACCTTCTCCATTGCGCAAAGACCCTTGTGCTCTGTCCTGGCAGGAGCAGCAGCCTCGCTCCTTGGGCTCATTATATTTTTCTAAACAACCCATCTTGCAAGTGCAGTTTGGAGCAGGCTGCTGTGAAACTGGGACTGGGTTATTTCCGCAGCCCTGATGCTTTGGAAACTGCTGAAGCGAGCAAGAGAATAGTTCATGGTCCCCTCGAACGCACCCGACCTCCCCGGAGGAGCTGGCTGAGTTAGTGGTTTGCAGACTTGTGCTTTATTCCCAGCTCTGCCACTGACTCACTGGGTGGCTTTGAGTGAATCACTTCCCTCCGCGTGTGTTTTCAGCTGGGAAGTGCCGGCTGGGGCAGCTGCTGCTCCCCCAGTGCCCGGCGGACGTACCTGGCTGCGGGACGGGCAGCAGAGGCACAGCACGGTGGAGAAGGGCAGCTCTCAGCTCCGTCAGGACCAGTTTCTGCCCCAAGGACCAGGCACAAGGTAAAGCAGGCTGACCCCCCGAGCTGTACCCAGCCCGCCTGAAGTACAGCCTGCTGCAGGCAGAGCGGGGACAACACCGCAGGTGCCGGCGATATGGTTTCCTTCCTCTCTCCCCTGTGCCCCTCTCCACCAAACCCACTTCCTTGGAGCCTGTCTTTGCCTCGGACAGCCTCACATGCTGCATCAGTGGGGGCAGATGGGGCTCCCATACCCCCTCCCCAGTGCCATGCGCCTGGTTAGAAAGATCCAGCTCAGACCCAGCAGTATGTCCCCAAGATTTCAAATGCTTTGGTAAAAAGAGGCTTGTTGCTAGAAATAAAATTTTAAATGTTCTGGACCATGGTGATGACTCAGTGCTGTTAATGCCGCACAAGCTCTGCATCTTCTAGGCTTGCACTAGCAGAGATGCACTGGCCAGGGGGCTGCACCCACGGGCCGGCGAGGTGTTGCTCCGTGCCCATCATGGCAATGGGCTGGGCAAGCGCAGCCACCAGGCATTTGGGGTAGGGATCACCAGATTCTGGGAAGAACTTCCAGAAGAGGGCCCTCTGGGATGTTCCCAGGGGAACAGTGAAGATAAGAAATGCAGAAACTGATGGGGAATGTGGGCAGGTGTCCCAGGCCAGGTGTCTGGAGCAGGTCAGGAGGTGCAGCAGGCAGCGTTGAGGTTGTTTTGAGGAGAACAAGGGTCAGTCCATGAACGCAAATCCCCCAGCCCACGGTTTCCTTCCACGTGACATTACCCAGGGACATGATGTTCTCTGCATTTCACCAAAGAGAAAAGAGTGGCAGCGAGAGGCAAGTCAGCTACAGAGGTCAGCAACGGTGGGAACTCAAGAGAGCAAACTGGCAGCACCCCTTCCAGTGCCTCCACCACACACAGCCTTCCCGTGTGGGCACTGTTCCCCTCTGCGGGGCACGTGGGTGCTCCGGGCACGCAGCCAGGTGCCAGCCCCTCCACAGCGCGGGATGAACAGCCAGCGAGACAAGAGAGAGGAAAAATACACGCGTCGGAACACAGGTATCTTCCAAAGATAATGTGGCTAATGGGGTCCCGAGGGACAAACAGGACGGGGAGGGACCTGCCAAAGGGAACACACAGCTGTCCCCGGCAGCCAGCTTTGTTCCAAGGGCTGTGCAGGTCTGAGACCAGCTCTCCTCTGCCACAGACTGTGGTGTAGCCCTGGGCACACTGGTCCCAGTCCCCACGAGTGCAGGGAGTCCCCATGGATGCTCCCGCAGATGGCAGAAGCTGAGCTGTCTGCAGGCGGCTCCCGGCCCAGCCGCGTGACAGCAGAGCCAGGCGAAGGCACGGGGGCTCCTCCCGGGGCTCTGCCGGCCTCCCCGGCCACCACCAGCAGATCTGCTCCCGAAGCCTGAACATTCTGTTCCCCTCCACTTCCCAGCTGGCTCCAGGCAAGGGCTGCATGTGTTTTGGGCAGGCAGCGCTGCCTCCCTGCCTGCCTGCCTGCAGCTGGCTCCGGGCAGAGGACGAGCACCCTCTGCCGCTGCTCCAGCAGGCACTGAGTCCAGCTCCCAGCTCCCAGCCTGGAAAATGAGAGAAACTCCGAGGCCCTGGCTTGTCACCGGTTTAATAGGCACAGGAAAAGGAAGCTTATAAATCTGGTTTGCTTCTTTAAATGGATTTGCATTTGGCATCTCTTTCAACAAGGGCAATGAAAACAGACTTTGATATCATATGCTATCATTTTATTAATAAAAAAGGCCACAGTTGCCAAATACATCTGAGCATCTTAAAAGTGCTCTTTGAATTAAAGAGACATTGCCAAATTTAAAGTGCATGTTCTTAGTTTAGAAACAAGACTGCATCAATTAGACACGAGTACACCAGCAGAGACAAAGGATGCAAACTGAGCATACCCAGTATGTTCCTGCACACATCTACACATGCACACAGCTGCTTGCATATATACAAGTCTGGCCTCTGCTTTGCTTCTTCAGCGGTAGCATCCCTGGGCGCAGAGCGGACGGACATCGCGGGCCCGCTCCCTCGCGCACACCTGCCTGGGAGAGCCGGGCTCCCGCAGGAACCGGGGAAGCAGCGCTGCAGGAAGCCGCAGCAGCGCAGCGGGTCCCAGCAGCCAGCACCAGCTGCAGCTGGCCGTGCGCGGAGCAGCGCGCCTCGCCGGGAGCCAGCTGCTCGCTGCCGCTCTCCCAGGGCTGCGCAGCCTTCCGGGCTGCTCCCACCTGCAGAAAAACCTGGTGGGTGAGGTCACCTCGGGGACTGCCCGGCCACTGAGGTGAGTTCATGGCGCAGAGCTGAGAGCCCTCGGGTGTGAATCGGGGGGGACCTGCAGGCGGGTGGGAGCCAGTAGGTTTCCAGCCCTGTAGCATCTCCTGCAGCAAGACAAAAGCCAACAAGAGCAATGCTCGTGCTGCTCTAGCATTCAGCAGCTGCCTGGTCCGGCATGTCTGCAGGGTTGTTGATCAGAGTATGGGGGCCCTGCTTTTGGGGGAGAATGGGAGACCAGCAGCTGGGATGGTTACAAAGCCCGTCCCTGCAGATTTCTGGATCTGAGTCACTGGCTGATGCTGGCTAACAATACAGGGAGTTATCAAAAAGCAGCTGTCGAAAGGGATAAGTCTGATTGTTCTTGTTTCTGTCTGCCTAAACCTGTCTGCATACCTTCATGCCATGTTGACACAGTCCCCAAAGCTTGGAAAGGCTCCCACTTCCCAAAAGTCAGAAGTTCAGAGAGCCGCCCTGAGGAGCCCTAGCCTCTACTCAGCATGCGGGAGGACACGGGGGGACAAACTGTCACTCCTCCTGGCCATGTCCCCTGGGAAGACGGGATCTCTGTGCTGGCTCCCCTCTGGAGATGCCCAGCTCTCTCCATCCTAGGGCTCCCAACCTCAGGTCCTCACGAAGGGGGCTAAAATTGGGAGAGGTGAATCACCCCCTTCCTTGCCCCTAGGGCAAAGCTGGACAGGAATTTTCTGTCATCGTAATTTTCCTAAAGGAAAATACACTTGTGCCCAGCCATGCTTCTCAGCTCTGTGACTCTTACGACTGGCTGTCTGCTGGGAAAGCAGGAAACAAACAGATTTGTTTGGTTCAGTTTGATCTGACTCAAAATATTTTTGGTTGCGGTCCTGATCCAAAGTGTTTCATCTCAGACCAGTTCCACATTAATCCGTAATTCCCTGGCAGGCTGCGCTGCCAGCAGCACTGCGGCTGGGACGCTGCTGCTTGCCGGGGCCCCACTCCTGTGCCGGCGTGGATCTTGGTGCTGCTCCCGCTGCCTGCCCAGGTGTGCCGGCAGGGTCACACGCAGCTTGGCAGGAGCATTTATTTTCAGCGGTTGCAAGCCCCCAGCTGTGCGTGTCCCCAAGCAGTGCAGCGCCCGTATCTGTGTGCTGGCTGAGAACTTGGCCATAATGCATCAGCTGGCCCTGGCGGCTCAGCAGGAGGCTCCTCTGAAGCAGCTCCTCACTGTTCTCTGCAACTTTTATTTGCTTCTCTCTGCTCTGGGACCATCCAATTTCTTTCCAGCATTTGCCTCATCACCAGCAGTCCACGTCTCTTGACACCGTACCCCTGCCCTGCTCACAATGCCGTGTGTGAGCGTGGTGGGAACCCGAGCTCTGGGTGAACAGACAAAAAAACCTTTGCTGACTCTTGCTGCTGAGCTGGTCTCATCGGTGTAATTCAGTGAATGTTCCAGGACACGGAGACGTGGGGGCGGAGGCCAGTGCTGCCGGTAGCAAAGCAAGGGCATCGTGTCAGGGATGGCGGCAAACAGGGCCCGCAGACAACCAGTGGCTGTGTGCGCTTGTCCCGCGCCAGCTCCCTCGGGCAAGCCCGGCTCCAGGCAGACGCACTCCTTGTGCAGGAGGTGTTGATGGAGCCGTGGGCCTGCGTGGGGGCCCGCTCACAGGCAGTTGTGTCTGAGACAGAGCAGGGTTGCTGCAACCAGGGGAGCAGCCACATGCAGGCAGAGAGCTCAGGCTCAGGTCCTGACATAGCAGGAACTCAGGGTGACACATGGCACAACTGTGCTGTCCCTCTGTTTCAGCCCTGCTTGTCCTCAGACCAAAACAGAAAGGGTTTGCAGTGTGTAAGGATACCCTCCTTCCCTTTGGCAGGATGTACCTGCGGGTGTGTGTATGCAGAGAGCTGGTCTCTAAGCGTGTCTCTGTTGGACACAGCTCCCCGTGCTCTGCCCTGAAATGGGAAGGGACAACTTGGGTATCACTCACCTCACCTTGTCACTCGCTACAGAATTTTGTCCAGACACCAAAACATCCCAGCCAGCCTCAGCAGCTTTATCTGGAGGGTGGGAAGGAGCATCTCAGTGAACCTCTGTCCCATTACAGTCCCCTTCCTCTACCTCTCAAAGAGCAACTGCAGGGGATGTAGGAGCCAGCTAGTGCATCTCTGCAGATGGGAGGGAGCAAAATGCAAGCTGAACCTGGGCACAAGTCAAGACGGTGACCTTGGGTGGAGCAACTGCAGAGCAAGGATCCTGATGGACACCGTGAAGCTCTGTGACCCAGCACAGCCTGGAGCCCACAGCCGGGGCAGTGCTTTCAGAGGGAGAACATGTTTCTTCCAGCAATACCTGGGAGTTACCACAGCATCCCTGTTTCCCACTGTCCTGCGGAATGGTTTTATAAACAGATAGTTCTTGGCCATGGGAGGCTGGTGCACACACGGCCTCCAAGAAAGATTTTCAGGTTGGTTCTGCAGAAAAATCTTACAGCGCCTTGGCGTTTTGGCCTGCCCAGCCGAGATAACAGGCACACGCTATCATCTCAAGCAGGCAAGGCTCCCAGGAGCAGCATCACAAAGGCAAACGTTTGGATATTCGAGATTGTGCTCCATGCCCCTAGACACATCTTTGCTGTCTTGTTTCTAAAGCACTCCTGGCTTCCAGCCAGCTCCTGCACAGAGGCACAAGATGCACCACTACATACTCGAACAATTTATCACTTGAGTACCCAGTTCCCTGAGCTTATTTCCTGGTAAAAGACTCACTTCACTTCTCCTTGACTCAATATTTATGATGGCCAGCCACACCAGGGGAGCATCACCTCACAGATACAGATCCCATGTGCTGTCCCACCACTGCATGAGCACATCCTCCCCTTCTTACTTTGTAGAATTACAGAACGGTTGAGGCTGGAAGGGACCTCTTGAGGTTACCTTGTCCAATCCCCTCAGGGTGGGCACTTGGGAGGGAGACCCACAAGGAAAAGCATGTGGCTCTAGGGCAAGCCTACTCTGACATGTCCACAGGCAACCCCCACAAGACTATGCTGACATGCTCACAGGTGACCGCATTACTGCCACTTAGCACGTTACTGCCAGCTGCCATCCATGACTGCAAGCAGTGGCAGACGCGTGGAGAGCTGCAGCCATGCACTGGCTCCAGAAGCTGCTGCATAACTGCAGCGCATGGAGCTGCTATGCAGGGACTTGTGCCAGGAGCTGCACAAGGAACCAGAGAGCTCACAGACAGCGTCAGTGTTAGCAGGAACCACCTCCATCCCTGGCAGCATATCTTCTCTCTTGGCATCACAGCATCAGGGAGGCTACAGGAAGGATGTGATGGATGGGGCAGAAGGGCAAGGGATGGGTACACTTGATGGGAGAGGAACTGGGAAAGGGAGACAGGCAGTATGACTGACCATGATAGAAAACAAGAAGCCAGAAAGAGTATTCTTGGTAATCTAAAAATAAGGTCTTTTGGTTCTTCATCTTTGTCACCTCTGAGGACTTCAGTGTTGAGGACTGAGAAGTATAAACTAGTTCAGAGAGACACTAACTGTGCCTAAACTGCAGGACCCAGGGACACCTTTCAGCACCAGTATTTGTTGGGAAGCAAGTCACATCACAGCTCTGCCACAGAAGGATAACACAGTCATCCCTTCCACCCTTGATGCCAAAGTCAGTCAAGGCAGCAGGAGCCGAGCAGTGAGCATGCTGGACTCACACGCAGCCCTAAGCAGCGACACATGCTGCCTTCAGCAAGACCTCAAGGTGCTGGGCAGACATGTGCAGGGCATCAGGAACGTGGAGATGATGTGCTGGGGAGCTCTGCCAGCTCTCCCCTTCAGGCTCAGTGGAAGTCACAGCCCGCCCAGTTGCTCATCATTTCTTTATTCTGGCTCCTTTTTACAATTTTTGCAGTTCTTTGCCTGGAAAACACTTTTGCTGCTCTCAGCAGTTGTTGTTCTTCCTAACTCAACTGTAACTTGCTTTGTTTTGTTCTGTTTATCTTACCAAGGACACTTTGCCTGCTTTTCCTTATCTCCTCTGTTCTTCAACGGCCTCAAATCCCACTAGAGCAGCTACTCTGCTCACCGGTTTTGTGGTTCACAATACGCTGCTCATGCTAACCATCACTCGTACCAGCTACAGACTGTTTGACCTGCCCTCTCCCTTGATGAGTTTTGTGGGAAGGAAAGCTGGACACACAGCCTGGAAGGGAACTGTGACTTGCTCTAATCCTGCAGATGAGGCATAATTCATCGAGGCAGGGTGAAGAACCAAAGCACAGTACTGTGCTGCAGGGGTAGGCTGGCCTCCAACTTCCACTCTGCTGCCACAAACAGAAGTCCCAGGTAGCCAGGAAAGCCGAGCAGACCAAAAACTACTTGGGTCACCTCTCCCAGTGTTTTCATCCTCCAGCTGGAAGGAGTGCAGTGGGAAGGACCTGTCTCGAGCAGGCTCACTCTGCCAGGGCCAGTGTACCCCAGGCTCCTCTGCTCTGCTGCGACTCACTTTGAGAGACTCCAGCACCTCACAAAACAACCGGTCTCACTTCTGTGTCCCCATTTGGTTCAACAGGGCTTGCCCTCTGTTGGCAGAAGCCCAAGACCAAAACCAAGTGTTTCTTAACACAGTTTTCTCCTCTGGCTACCTGTGCATGCCTTAGCAAAGTTCTTTGAAGTGCTGGCACAGCACGATCTGGAGTTTCAGGCCAGCTGCTGCAGATCAGCATTTGTCAGCTGGTTCCAATGGCACAGAACTAGTTTATACCAACAAAAGATCCTGTCCAGGAACTGGGAAGCATTGTTCTCATTACCTCTGCAATGCTTTTGGTCACAAGCTATCCCATAGGGAATGGTGGAGCTGCCCAATTCAGCCTAGTTTCCAACAGAAACAAAACTTAAGCAATCACGCCATTTGTGTTCGTTCATCCCCCCCAACAGCTCAGGAACCCATCAGCAAGCTTCACCCAAATCTGACAGAGGGGTCAAGAAGCCAATGGTCTGGCTTGAGTTGTGACATGAGGTTCCTCTCTTCTACCAATTGTATGGGAGGAACCCACACAGCTGCTGGGAGAGCTCAACTTCTATCAGACACCAAAAACCAGTACACAGAGCTTCCCCAAACACCCTCCCCATCCAGAAGCTTTAGGCAGGACTCACATTTTCCAGGACACCAGAGGATCCACCAGAGAAGATAGAGCCCTGGGAGAGGAGGTTTTGTCAAGCTGGCTGCTCAGACTTGCTGCCTCTGGTTTTGCACTGAGGCAAAAAACTGCACCATAAACCAGAGAGGTTAATGCTGAGAAACAGAATGACCAAGCACACCAGTACCTGACGGAAAGGAGCAGCCCCCAGCCTTGGGAGACCAGCACCCAAAAATGCTAGGCAGCACCAACCATGCCCAGGCCCCAGAACAGCAGGAAGGGCCACGATTTTCTTACCCTTTCAGGCACGTTTTAAAGATAACGGTGTCTTTTCTCCAGGCTTCACCAAACACTCAGAACAAAATCCAGGGGAAACAATTGATGTCAGTGACTGATGTGCCCACTACAGTGCTTGAGCTGTTCATAGGAAGAAGCACAAAAATTATACAAGTTCACTGTTTATCTAACACCGGCCAAGGGCAAAGTCAACAAACAGCCTTGGTATCTCTCAGGAGACACCAAGCTGACAGCCCCAGCCTGCCCTAAACGGACACGGGGTGCATTGACTTTGGCAGCGCCGACTGCTGCATGCTGTCATGTCAATAAACATCCCCATCCACATCTCTGAAGGAGGTGAATGGTCATGGGACGTGGAGAGGAACAGTGTTTGCTAAAAAGAGAACAGGGAGAGAGAAAAATAGGTCTTACAAATAATAACACTTCACTCTACGATATGCCCATGAATCAGGAAAGGAGCACTGATGGGGAGGCTGTTCCAGACACTGCCCGGAGGACACGGTGTTGCTTATACTGCTGTGCAGCTGTGTACAGCTGAGGAGGTGATAGCGCTGATGGTGTGCTCCCACCATCCTTGCCGCTGCTCTCCTGTGTGCTTCCAGAAACACCTGTACCTCACCACACCGCGTGGACCTCTGTGGTTACTCCTCTCCCAGAACACGGTCCCATTGTGGCAGTTTTCACGGAGAGGGATGCAGCTCTGTGCCAGGCTGCGGTTGGAGAGCTAACCTGGGGCAGGGTTCCTCTGAGCCCACATCTCCTCTCAGATCCCAACTCACAGCCCGTAAGCAAGTCATCAGGAAAACTACACCGGGCTGATACAGCAGCTTACACGTGGCTCCTGGCAATGCTGTTACTGTGGGAAACCCACAAGCACAAAGCTATGGTTCACAGTGCAAATTTCACTCCCTGAGATGTAACTAGTCCAGCACAATCCCTTCAGCTGCTTACTTTGAGAAGGGAAGCTTGTTTCCAACACCTTCAGAGAAAGAGGGACGCCTGAAACGGAACCAGGAAGCAAACGAGCAGCCCAGGCAGCAGAGAAAAGCCAGGCCATCAGCCCCGAAATGCACATCACGGCATAGAACAGACAACAGCTTGTGAGGGTCCCTCTGGAGAGCAGCTGTGCCTTCCAGCGTATCAACTGTTTGCCCCCAATCTGATACCGTCCAGAAGCTCGCTGAGAGCGCACTCTAACCCTTTAATAAAGACACTAATCATTGGTCCCAGTGTCAAAAAAGCATTGAGTATCTCTGGCTTTTCCATATCCTTTGTTTCTAGGTCCTCTGCCCCAGTAAGCGGCAAGCCCACACTTTCCTTAAACTTCATTTTGCTGCTGGCATACTTGAAAGAGGCCCTTCTTGGTGTATTTCACATCTGCTGGCTACAGCACTGCTGAGCTTTGTCTCTCTTCACTCCATTCCTGAAAGCTCAGGCAGTGCCTCAATGTCCACTGCAGGTAGCCTGTGTCCCTGCTTCTGCCACCTGGTCAGGAGTTCCCTGTTGGGCTCCTCCCCAACGCACCATTCTTACATCCAGGAAGCTGGTCCCTGTCCAAGATGCTGCTATTTCAGCGGATTCAGGATGAAAAGGAAGGCAAAGTTGCAGCCCAGCCTATCCAGGGGGAATCAAGGGTGAAATTCCACCCTTCCCAAAACATCTAAGCTGCACATACGGTACAGAACCATTTTAAGAGCAACAATGCCCCCTGCCTGTCTCCATCCCAGAGCTCTCTTCCCATTCCTTTGAATCTTCCAGATGGAAATCGGTTGGTTTAGATCTGTCCTCTCTCTCATACAGCAGCTGGAACATGCAACTCCAGGTTTAAGGGAAATGGGACTTTCAGTACTGGATGCTGCTTCAACATGGTATAGAGTAAGGGTGGCTTACCCTGAAGCCTCTGCTGTTCAGCCCGAGCCAGGGCTTGGTCATGGGCAAGTCAGGTCACTTTCAGAGGCCTGCATCCTCAGGAGCATCCAGAAGAAACTCAGCTCCTTCTGTTTTCAGTTTCATAATTCATACTGGTAACTTCATCTTGCCTCTCCTTTCAACTCCTTCAACTTTTCCAAATTCCCACTGTGTCAGAGAGAGGATTTTGCCCAGATCTTCCCACTGACCTCACTAGGGTGCTCCACATCTCCTTCCTCTCTAAGGGCAGCCCCTTGTCTTGATTCACTGCTTTCTCCAAGTGGAGAGATGATCCTCCAAACAAAGACGGAGGAGAGGCAGGTCATGGTGCCAAAGGAGGCCTGCTGGGCTGGAAAGGGACAGGCATTTGTGGAGTGAGGTGATATGCTCTGAGCCGTGACTTGGGTCCCCACAGGAGCTGGTTGCCTGAGTACCCTTGGCGTGAAGAGGACTAGGAGAGCCTGTCCCCAGAGGAGACTGTTGTGACTGCATGGAGTAGGGCAGGAGAGCTGCCAAAACCGCTTTTTGAAGAGACACGGGGCTGGGGTAGGATCACAGACATCCCTGACGCAAAGGAAACCGGATACTGGGAACCTGGAACAAGGGACTGGGAAGCACAGCAAGGGAAGAGTTTGGGGCGATGAGTCACAGACTGAGCGCAAACACAGGAATAGGCTATCACGCGTAACCAGTTACTGCGTGTCAGCATTACAGTCCATGTGCATTCGCTTAGTCCATGCAAATAAGGTCATTTCAGCCAGCTTAGTGCGGTTCTGTCACGTTGGCTAACTCGAATTGACTTCCATGTGCCATGGATTAAGGGTGTGCACACAGATGCCCCCCACCGTCAGCTGATGTAGAGCAGCATATTCCTCTGCGATAAGTTGTCCGGTCTGTCCGCGCCTCCAGCTCCATAAAAGCTTCACCAGTGGGACAGGGAAGCCTCAAGAAAAAGCACCTGGGGTATGGTACGGTAGCTAAGGAGGTCACACAAACCAGCTTGCCAGTGAGGTTACATTCAAGCACAACGAGGACCCATCCCATGCCATTTCTGCCTTCCATTTTGGGCATGCCTTCTCCAGGACCACAGCCTCCCATGTTCCTCTCCTAGGCTGGAGCCTACTGGGCTTGGAGATGGCTGCTTGACAGAACTGGCTCGTTAGGAGGTTTCGCAACAGGCTCCCTGTGACTGTATTAAGCGGCCTGCATCATCTGTTTTGACTTTGCTGGATTTGTCTGTGTTCAATATATTTCTCGCAAGGGTCCCCGTTCAGCCCTCATTGACGTCAATGGGAGTCGGTCCATTCCCTTCAGTGAGAGCGAGAGCTGTCCCTTGGTGCTTGTATCTCGGCTGCTCCATTTCAATGCCCAGCTCCCTACACCCTCCTACCTTTCCTGTCCCTTCGATATGGCTGGCGGCTCTAGCTTGTCCCTTCTGGCTGACTAGTAGACCCCATCCCGAATTCACTGCGTGTTCCCTGATGCTGTACCACTCCCATTTGTTGTTCACGACATATCTCGACTTTCTGAGCACCTTCAGCATCATATTTCCTCAGCTGGACCCTCAGTAACATTTCTGTTTCTTAAACACAGACCAAGCAAGTTTTGTTGGTTGGCCTCTCCACCTGGCTGATATCCTCCTACCGCACAGTCATCTACCTTGACAGTAAGGAAGGCTTTCACTCCCAGTTAGTTCTGCTTCTGCATTAGTTCCTCAGCAATCAGTTCCCATCCTAACTCAGATCTCTGTGTGGTGATTTTCAAAGAGGAAGGCTGGACAGCCACCAGGAGTCCAAGCAGCTGGTTTCAACACCACACTGTTAAGGATTCCCACTGAGATTTCGGATAAGCCATTTAAATTCTTTGCTCCCTCCTGTAAAACCGGGAATCATGCTCCCCTCTCTCCAGTGTTTTTTGATGGTGAGATGTCCTCACTGTACTTTTGAGACCCCTACTAAATCTCATGCAGAGAACTTTACATCCAAAACCCTTTCTGAGTTAGCACCATCGCTGCTTCTAAACCACTTCAAAAATGGACAAAGAAAGATGCAAAACATTAGCTGATCACCCGCTAGATAAACCTCTCATCACATCCATGGACTGCCAGAGAAGAGGCAGGACAACACACGCCATGCAAGCATTGTTTTAAGCCCTTTCCTAGAGCACTCACTCCAGCGATGCTGGGGAGAGAATCCTGCACCAGACAGCTCCATAGTGTGACCCAGTACAGCTTTGCTTACGTTCGCACATTCATCCTGGAGCCAAACTGTCTGTCTGATTTATGTTATCCTAAGGAAGATCTGGAGTCAACAGCATTAAAGTTCTTCAGAGAAGACCCATCTCATGGAAGAGGGGGAAAAGACAAGGGAAGAGAGAACAACAGGAACTCTTCTTCCACATCCCAGCTAGGTTTGGCTGGAGCTGGCTCCAATTATGCTGGTGGAGCCCGGCGCTGCGTGCACTTCTGAGGCTGCCACAGTATCTCCCAGTGCCAGAGACGCACTCTCAGGCAAAGCAGGAAGCAGATGGGCTAAACGCGCACCCCCACCTCCCTGCGGCAGGCACAGTTTGAAAGAAGGGGATCGTTTTTATCAAGAACAGATACTCTGCTGGAAGGGGGTAGGCTTCCTGTGAGCTTCGGCAGTGAGGAGAGAATGGCAAAGCACTCAAACAGCAGTCAGCCACAGTTCCAGGGGAATGCTTTCAAGATGTGGTCTGTCCCACTGATATGCAATCACAGAGGATTCAGCCTCAGGAGCAATCCTATATCCCACTGGATTTAGAGACAAGAAGGAGGAGAGACAATGCTTCAAAGCTGATGGTGTCCAGGGTACCCCTGCACATCATCTCCCTGAGGATCTGCTGGGACCCATTAAGTCCACCGCGGGGAAAGCCACTCTGACTAGAGCAGTCACACACGGCTCCCATCTCACGGGTAAATCATGGGGCACGATCTGTCAAAGCCAGGGCCAGGCAGCATCACAGTCCCTCCGTGCTTCACCTGCACAGCACTGGTACCAGAGACGGGCAGGGGATGGGGACCTGCAGTGACACTGCTGTCGGACTAAGGAGGAACAAGGGATGTGAGGAAGGGGAAGGAGGAGGGATGGAAAAGGTGAACATGGGCTGCCAGAGTCTTGCTCAGGTGGGAGCTGGGCAGAAATGGCAGCGAATCCACTATTTACGAGGAGTAAAGTGTTACAGAGCACAGCTGGGCCTGGACTACCTTCACCAACACCACGGCCTGACAAAGCTGCTAATAAAACCCAACGCAGGTTGACTTGGGTTCTCATGGTGCTCCAGAGCAGCAGCTTCCCCCCCACCTGGGGCCCACATGCGCTGTGAAACAAGCGCTTCCCCGGCATCTTGCCATGCCCAGGGCCTCCAGGGCTTCCCCACCCACCTCCACAGCCAAGCGGAGCAGCCCAGGAGTGGGTCCATGCCCTCACTGCTTAACCTGCCCTGCACAGCCCCACCTCGCCACACACGCCTTCCCTCTCGGAGCGGGGATGGAGTACGCCCACGGTCTGTTGTTGTTGGTTTTGGCTCGGCAGTAGCAGGCTGCTTCCAGCAAGAGTGGTATGAATAATTGCCCAATTAACTGGAGGAACTTCCAGATGTGTGTTTGCTTTTATACCCATCCAGCCCCCCTCAATCCCACGTGCCTAACGCCGCGGAGAGTGGTGGGGGTGGGAGAGCCCAGGCTCTGCTCGCTCGCACAGCAGCGTGGGCAGGGCGAGCCCACTGCCTGGCTCAGCTCCCCTTTCCATCCCCACCTCCCTCCCACTCTTTAAATGGGGAAATGGTCTTTTTTTAACTACCCTGGGGAGAAGGAAATTTGCCCTGCCTACCAGAGCTTGATTACACGTGCCAAAAGCCGAGCAAGCAGAGGAGAAAGCTGATCCCATGTTATGATTTTTATCAGGTGCACATACAGTGAACCTTCTTAAGACAGGTATTTTTTGCCATTTCCCCCCCCTTTTCCCACTGAATAATCTCGCACTCAGCAGAGGTTTTATCAGCCAAACTGCTTTCACCCTGCGTGATGCACTGAAGCACTTCAAGACTGCGGTTATTCTGTTATCAGGGGGATCCAGCCCCAGCATTGCCACCCATCTGCTTCAGACCATCTTAGAAAGGGGAGGTCTTTCCAGGATCTGGGTGGAGATTTGACCTGGGCACGGAGTGCCTGGAACTCGGTCAACAGAACAAGACCAAAAGGTGGCTCAGAGCCCAGAGATGACCTGAACTTCCTGCCATCTCTCACTCACACGAAAAGTGCAAGAGGTAGCTTTTACCTCCTCTGATTTTAGCACCCAGTTCAACACCTGAATATCTAAGCTCCAGTGAGAAGAACCAGAAGCATCTCCAGAGCGACCTGCTCCATCCGATAGTGCTTAAGACAAATGAGGTGTTCCACTCACAGGAGACTCTCCCCACTGCACAGCACAGATGGGGAGCTTAAAGGACAAAATTACACCAGATGGCAAACTTCTAGAGAGCTGCTGTTTGGGGCAATGAATGCCACCCAAAATACGTGCTCTGCCCAACCACAGCATGAGTGAAGCAACTCCAGCAAAAGGCATCCTCCCAGATCAAAAACATAGTCTCGAGACCCTTCGGACAGGATGTCCAGAAATAACAGCAGCTAGGGGTGATGAGTTTGGAAGTGGCATTAGCTTGGCATTGTGGGCATCACACAACTCATTGTGCCATCCGATTTACAAGGTTGTATCTTGCAAACCTTCAGGCAGCAACTAGCAGAGAGCACTGGGGACTTAGGCACCAGCACCACCACAGCCAGAACACCTCCTTTAGCACCAGCACACCAATGCACGAACAGCACTGCTGAAGCAGGAGGCACATCAGATCTGCTTTTCACCCAGCAGCTGGCAAAGGCTGAACCTGAAGAAAGAGGACAAACTGCCATGTAATCCTTCCCCATCGTGTACAGAGAGCCTGGCTCACTGCAGGACAGCAAATGCTCTCTCTAACTAAGCAGCTTCAGGGAAAGTGTCCTCCTGAAGCTGGCAAAATGCTTTGGACGATGCTGTGCTTCCCCATCCTTTGAATAAGGACAACGGGACAGGGCAGAGAGCCAAGCTCCAAATACCTGTAAAAGATGAACAATTATGTTTTCTTGAGAGAAGCTCAACAGCCAACATTAACTTTTCAGTAACTAGCAAATAGCCCAGTGTCAAAAACACTTTTCCATGCCAAATTTCCATACCACGCATCACCAGACTGGGAAGTAAAGTCCCATTTCTCACAAGTCTCTCTTCAATCACTGAAAAAGTCACTGCTGCTGGGAATGACTTTCCCTTGCCCCCCAGATTGCTATTCAAATCCAGCCCACCTACAGCAATGACAATTCATTTGTCCCCTTCTCTCCACAGCACATTTGCAGGTCAATTACAGTCCTGGCAAGCTAAATGATTGGGTGGTTTGCTTCAGACAGAGCATGAACCTGGTTGCTAGAGAGCAGCTGACCTGCCTTCAGGAGTTATTCACCGCTCCTGTGCTCGATCTGCTGCACATGGGGCAGCTTGCGCAGACTGGCACTTGTTCTTCCACAAAAGGACAGGGAGCTGGAGCCTGGGGAGGAAGAAGGAGGTGCCACATGTATGAGGAACATGAGGAAGGCAGGGTCTGAGATCCTGGACCAGAAACGGTAAATTTGGGGAATTTTATAAATGCCCAAAGGGAGACAAAACTTTTCCTAAGGACAACAAGGCCTTATGTCTGTCCTGGGCACTGGTGTCTCAACCTGGTCTGACATCCATGGGGCAAGGGTGCTGAGCCTGCCCGCCCACAGAGGAAGCTTTCAGGCTGTGCAGTTTTTTGCAAGGGTGGAAAAACTGGCTTCCCCTCCACAGCCATCACCCTCCCCACCACCCCGCAGGGCTCTAAGTGGGCCATAAATGTTTTCAGCATGGCACTTTACCAAGCATATGCCATAAATTACAGTCCCGTGCCGATAATCAGTCAGGTAATAGCGCCACTTTTTTGTCCTGCCAACTGCACAAAAGGTGGCAGGGGGAGGGAGGAAGGCGGGGGGAGACGCCTATTAGCACCAGGCTGGATTTTACACGCCATGGAAAGTGTTTGTTCAGCTGGAAGTGAGAACGGTCCTTAACCCAAGAGCACGCGCTAATGAAAACAGAGTGTGCAGCGAGGGCGAGGGGCAGGGGCACAGAGTAGCAATTCACTCTCCAACGCAGGTGCAAGGGCTGCAAGGACCAGGCCTGGGTCACAGCACCCACCGAGCCTGCTTTTGCTCTGGCTCCGTTTCACACCTTTTGGAAACACTAATTGCAGGTTCTGATTTGCCCTGGGGAGAACACAAGACAGGCCTGAGAGCACCCAGTTGCGAGGATTTTGGTGCAAAGCTGACTTGACAGGCTGAGCTAGGGACCTGGCCTGGCCGTTTGGCTGGGACAGTGAGGAACCCACTCCAGCAGAGACCCTCTGGGCACCACACCCACTTCTCATCCTTCACCCAAGTGGGCTCAGTCTGTTCTGAGGTCTCCAGAAAGCAAAGCCATGAGATCACAGCCTGGTTTGGTCACTCCTGCTGTGACCTGTGCAAGCCCCTCACTGCTCCCACTCCATCACGCTACGTGGTAAATGCACCCAAGACCCAGAGCCAGCTGCCCAGGCAGAAGCACAATGCTACGAGGGAGATCACTGCCCAAAAAAACAGATCTGCTTTGCCTGGTGAAAGTTCCCTGAGAAGAGGCAGTCCCGTATTCGGGCTGGTACAGAGGAGTACAGGAGGAAGGAAGGGACCAAGACAACATCAAAGAGAGCACATGGCATAAATCAAGCAACTGTTAGTTATCCATCCATGTCTGTAGCCTGTGACTCACCAACAGCCCCTGGAGCTTATGCAATACACCTGAACTTGAGAATAAACCCAACTCCTTCAAAATCACCCTCGGAAAAGCCCTGGGAAAATAAGCCATTCCCTGAGGCCCCACAGGTCTTAGGCAGGCACTCCATGGGTAGAGGCAAACTGCCACATGCAAGGTCCCTCTGCAATGATCTCTCTTCCTCCAGATAGCCGGGAGCTGGGAAGAGTGCCCCAAGGGTGCCCAGCCGCCAGAGGGATCTCCATGGACCTGACCCTACCAGGTACCTAATGCAGCAGCAGCACCTGCAGCCAAAGCCTGCTGCTAACGGGCAATCATCACATGCTGGAACACCTGATGCAATATGCTGAGAGCATACTACATGCGTCCCCACACAGCTGTGTCCTGGTCCCCTCATAGAGGAGGAGGATTAAAGTCATCCAGAAGGGAAGGTGACAATTCTCTCCTAAAAAATCTCCTGTCCACGCCAAGAGGATCACCCTGTACCAAAAGCTAACCCTTCCCATGGCGGTCATAGTACGACAAGATGACTGTCCACCCCTAGAAGGCAGGAGGGACCATAGCTGAGGAGAGGGAAGGGACAAACAGGAAAAGCTGGCTGCAACCTATCCAACAAAACGGAAAATGTAGTGGCCACAGAGCACTTCCTGAAGCCACAGAGAAACACGTGGCCAGCTTCACAAGTGTGCCCCTTCTAGTGTCATTAAAACATCCAGCAGCACTCTCACAGTTTTGGCACCTTTTGGCCTCACTGGCAGGAAGAACATCAGCAGCTCATCCAGAAGGGGGGAACTAGGTCTGTCTGCTGCGGGTGGAAGAGAAGGTGATGCACACCACCAGGCAAACCTCCTATTACGATGCTGGCACATGATATGAAAAGGATTTGCTTAATTATCCCACGGTAATTCCCAGTTTTACCCACAGGAGGTCACACTTTGCCAGGCTTATCAGCTTTCCATGCAAGCAGCCCTGCCCAAATAGTATTGCTGCGGGACCAGCAAAGCCACAGTTTTACTAGTCCAGCTCAGATTTTGGCCTAAGGTCACTTCTGCATGTCCTGACATTCTCTGACGATACTCCAGCTGCTCTCCTGCCCACCNAAGGATCACCTCCTCCAGGCTCAGGAGCCATGCATCCCAACAAAGAGAAAGTCAAGCAAAACCACCAGGAGGCTGCATGGATGAAGAAGGAGCTCCTGGACAAACTCAAACACAAAAAGGAAGCCTGCAGGGGTGGAAACAAGCACCTTGCCATTTCGGGGGAACACAGAGAAATTGTCTGAGCAGCCAGAGATCAGGCTAAGAAAGCTGAAGCCCTGGTAGAATTAAATCTGGGCAGGGACGTAAAGGGCAACAAGAAAAGCTTCTGTAGGTACATCAGGGATAAAAGGAACGCCAGGGAATATGTGGGTCCTCTCCAGAAGGAAGTGGGAGATACAGCTACCCAGGATATGGAGAAGGC
>VZTO01009647.1:0-19969 GCA_013400615.1 Syrrhaptes paradoxus | reverse complement strand
CCAGACGCTTAACAGCCCTTCCCGACAAACACACATTGTCCTTCAAACTGTCTGGGGGGGATTTCACACCCCAACCGTGTGTCAGCTGATGCTCCTGGAACAGCAAAGTTGATTTGAATTTACCACTTAAAGAAAAACTTGTGCAGAAACAGACAAAACCAAACAAGTTCCAGCTATTTTTTTTTTTTAAATGCTAAGAGTTTTAAAAAACTGAAGAACCGGAAAGAGCAAAAAAAAGTTGTAAACCAGAAAATATCACTGATGGGAGGAAAAGCCTTATTTCACTGGTTGAATGAACCCTGAATTCCGGCTTTTTTTAAAAAGTGAAAAACACAATTGAAAATATATCCAGTTGTAAAATAAAAGTAAACCTAACCTCTGGCTGAAAAGAGACATTTTCTGCCCAACTTTGAAGAGGCAGCTCTGTTTGCCAAGCCAGCCTGCGCCACGGGAAAGAGTCCGCTTCCACAGGCAGGAGCTCTGGCTTGGGCTTTTTTAAAATCTTCCAACTTTTACAAGTCAAGGTCGTAATTTACAACGTGACTTGTAGATCCTAGGGAGTACAGCAAAACACTCACTGTGAGACTCAAGGACTCAAGTTGTACAAAAAATGCTGTTGCGGTGACTGACAATTAGCATGAGAAGCTGGGAGAGGGAGGCAGAAGGAAAATGATTCAGTTTTATAGGATCTGTCGAAATTCTTTGAAAAATCAAATTCTGTGTACAGCCAAACAAGTGCCGTTCACAGAAGGGTTTTGCTCAAGAAATCTGAAAAGTCTCCGGAACAGTTCAATCATCAGGAAACTGGTTCAGTGACCAATTTAAGGAGGTTAATCATTGACTTCATTAAGGCTACCGGTGGCGCAGAATTCAGCAGCTTAAGTCCAGAAAAATGGCAGGAAAAGGCTCTTCAGACTGTTTGTACCGAGAACTGCCGCTCGTAACAAGAACTGTACGGCAACGGAGACGCAGACGGATCCCGGGCTCGAATCACAAGCAGAAAGCGACTGACGAGGCGAGGAAATGACAGCTTGAGAGAAAATGGCAAAATAAGAGTTGTGGCCGTAGGAAGAAGGTAACACTGCGTGAGAGGAGCAGGGAGACAGCCAGGGGTACTAGCAGAATACAAACAGCAGCAAAAATGAGTGAAGTGAGGGACTTGGGGAATAGCTGAAATATCAAGGGTACGGCAATCAAATCACCAGGACTCTATACCTAACGTGGCTTCGATTTGCTCAGCCCAAACTCACGTAGGTGAGCACAGTCTCCACAGATCATTAACAACACCCGGCATGCCAGGATGTCCGCAAGTTTTCTTCCAAAACCAAACCTGGGAGTTCTGAGCCCTGGGAACCAGCTTTATTCACGGGTCAGAATGGTCGTCTCCAAAAAAAAATTAATTTCCCGACACAAACATGCTTTTGGCAAGGGGAGATTTGGGGAAAGCAACAAAATTCTGACACCACCGAGTTTCATTAGTACTTAGTTTAGGGCTCATTTGATAAAACTCTTCATTAAAAACAAAAATCATGCTATTTAGTAAAAAAATTAAGATGATCACCGTGAATAGATCTGCGGGAGCATGGTCAGGGAGTGTCCACGATGGGAGCTGCCGTCCGTCCAGCGGTGACGGACACGCCAGGCTCCCGTCTCTTGCCGGATGCATCCGGCTCACACAAAGGACACCGAGGTCTGTTTGTTCGTGCCCTCGGATGTTCCTCTCCACTGCCAGAGCACACTGGCTATTTTGTTTTATCCGGCGGCATTTCAAGTTCTTGTCTTTCAAGTGGGAAAGGAGAATCGCATTCCACCGGCCCCGCGCCACTCCTCAAACCACGGGAAGCAACAAAGCGACCGAGGTCTTAATCCCCTCTGACAGGACTAAACCTCGGGTCAAAGAGCGCTCAGTCTCGCAGACACAATTCAATATTATCTCTACTCGGGCTGCCGACAAAAGCCGTCCCCTGTTCTGCAGACACCTGCTGCCCAGGAACTGGAGAGCAGCCATCGGCTTGTTCCCAGAGCCCAGGGAGATGGAAGCGGCCGCAGCTCGCTCACGGGATGAGCCCAGAACCACGCTGCACGTCCGACCCAGAAGCGAGAGGACCGGTAGGTATTTCCTATAAACCCAACCGTTCGGAGACGCGCATTAATGATTCACCGCAGATCGGCCACTGCAGGCTTTCATCTCACCAAATACTTCCAACCGCCAAACTTCTCAGAAGAGCGATGAGGACGTGGAGAACAATCCTTAACGAACTCTTATCTAGGCTGTTTGTTTAACAGGGAAAATTTATCTGTATAATTATACAGCCAGAGCTACACAAATACATTTCCCCAGAGAAGACAAGGCCTTAAAAACCAAACAGGGAAAGAAGGAAAAGAGAAGCGGTGCTGTCATCTGTGTCAGGCGGAAATGTTTCCCGGGGTGTCCGTATCTACGATTATAACGCACGGTTCAAATTTATCGCTGGGTATCTAACAGCCACGTCCTAGGTGTGATGCACCAGAAACCTTATTATTAAAAATATCTTAACATCTCTGAGATATCAGATAAATCGAAAAAGACAAAAAAATATGAACATAGAGCGAATAGCAAAAAAAAAAAATGAAAAAATCACACCGTCAGAAGATATTTGGAAACAGAAATACTTTTAGTCCTACTGGCATTATTCTTTCTCACTATTTTTCCCCGGTGCGAGGCCACACGTACAAAGCTCAAGCTAAAAACCTTTTCAAATAATTTTTTTTAAGTCAATCATAAAGTCAAACGAACGTTAAAATGCATCAGCCCGGCCCCGCCGCCCCCGGTTATCGCCTCCCCACCTCCTCCTGGAAACAAACCGCCTGGAAACCCACCGTGGGGCGGGGGGACGCGCCCAGCCCCCCGCTCCGCCCGGCAACGGGCCCCGGTCCGCCCGTTCCCCAGCCGCCACCGGGCAGCCCCCCGCCCCGCTCCCGCCCGGCCAGGACCCCCCCGGGGCGGGGGAGAAAACGAACGCGACCCCCAGCGGGCCCGCCAGGCTGGCGCTGCCCGGGATCGCCAGGCCCACGGGTCCCCTCAGCCAGACCCTCCCCCGTCCCCATCTTACCGGCGCCCGAAAGGGGGGAAGAGGCCCCCGGGCCGGGCGGGTGCAGGCCCGGAGGCAGCGTCGGTGCTCAGAGGCGGCGGGGCTGCCGTGCGGGCGGGCTCTGCACCATCCTCCTGCCCTGACGGGGGCTGCGGGGAGGGGGCCGGACGGGCCGGAACGGGGGGAGGCCGCTGCCGGCGCCGCTGCCCGGACACCCGCCTCCTCCTCCGCCACCGCCTCCCGCTGCTTCCGGGGACGCAGCCGTGACCTCTCACCCCCGCGCGGACGGCGGCGCGGGGGGGACAAACTTGCTGCGGCTCCGGCAACGCGCAGCTCGGCCCCCGCTGGCGGGAGGAGCCAGGCGGTGGGGCCGGAGCCGGACCGAGCCCGGGGAGCGGTCCCGGTCGGGGCTGCAGCGGGAACGGGCTGGGAGGCGGCAGCGGGGCCGGGAGCTGCGCAAGGCAGAGCCCGGAGGGGGACGGGCCGGGGGTGCAGCCCCGGGGGAGCAGCCCCAGCAGCAGCTCCTGGTTTTATTACAGCGGTGGGGCTGACATCTGCCACCCCCTCTCCCCTCCACCCCTTTTTCCATTAAAAACTACCCGAAACTGTTGGTTTTTTAAAGGTGCCCAATACCTATATATACACACACCCTATAGGTATTGTATCCGTGTATATGTGTGTATACATCCCTGCACACTGTATACACTGCACAGGGAGGCAGAAGCACTCGCTCTTATCTTCCTGTGAATCATTAACAGCATCACAACAGGCAGCGACGAGATCTCCAGGAGCTCAGTACCAAGGGGGGACCGTCCACACTTTTATTGAAATAGGGCAATTTACACAATAGCTGAAAGTTTGCTCCCCCCCAAGGAAACCCAGGATATCAGAATTAGCACCTCGTGTTCACAAGGAAAGGCTCTGCAGCGTTACTTACTGCCAGCACGCGTCAGATCCTAAGCAATGCGGGCGCAGGGAGAGGTGGATACGTTAAATAATCTAATTTCTTGTGAATATCCCCTTAGCTCGTGGCCTCACACAGCAGCAGAGCGCTGGGTACCTGGTTATCTCCGCAGGACGAGGAATGCATAGTTGGTAAGGCTGGAAACGTCTGACAAAAAGGGACAAGTCACAGTTGTGGTCGGAAGTTATCGCAGCGCAAACGTCCAAGAGTGGTGTTTCTGAGGCGATGGAAGGCAGCAGAGGTGGGTACAGGTACTTTCCTCCTCGATGGTACAAATTTAACATTGTTTATGTTAGATATCTCAGGTACCCAACCCAGCCCCCGCAGGCTGATTAACTGAAGATATTTTAAATGATATATAAAATGTTTCACTGGCATAAAAAAAAAAGTCACATTGCAAGAGGTTACTTTCTGGGGAATGAGCTATTATTCTTACCTTGAAACACACTGATCTGCCCTTTCAGTGGCATAAATCCATCTTTACCTTGCTGATTAATGCTTTAGCAAGGTAATTCCCTTTACTACAGAGGGTTGGTAAGGATCAGAAGATGGATGTTTCATGAACAGAAAGTGCACTTTCTGCTCAGAGCAATGGCTCATGCTCCTTCTAAAAAGCAGCCTCTAATTATATGAACTTATTTATCTACCAGGATTGTCAAAAAAGCAATCAAGACCTAGCCCACTGATGGAAATTAATAGGCTGTGCTGGAAAAAAAAGTGCAAGAGTTGCACCAAAAGGGGGTCTCCCCCTCAATGCCCTTTTTTTTTTCCCATATTACAGAATTTTTGATAAAAATATTTCCTTTCTTTCTGAAGCTTGGCTCAACGTTCTCCTCAAAAGCCGTAATATCGGCACCTCTGTGCCCCACTGAAGGCTATCAGGTTACTGACAAAGCAGAGAATGTTTACAGGAAGAAATGTCATATTTTAAATAGCATTTTTTTTTTTACAGAGCAGATTACAAGAGGAGTGTCAAGTTTTCAAATCATTACAATAATATCCTCGCTGACTGTAATGAATCAGTTACACCATGGAGCTTACCGAAACGTTAACAGTGTCCTCGCCTTTACACTGCAAAGTGATTTAACCGAAAGGTGCTAAAATGAACACTTCTATTGCGTTCTCTCATACACAAGATGCCATGCACAGTCGAGATATTAGATTTTAAATCTATTTACAATTTTACATATTTTACAATATATATTTCATGTTTCCAGCTACAGAATTAATTCAGACTAACATCGGTACCTTTCAAGTTTCTGCTGGAACTTGAATTCCTGAAGTTAAACTAATTATTAAAAACAATTAAGTGCATGCCTAGAAGGAAGCTTTCAGGAAAGATGTCAATGGACTAGTGTTGCTTAAAAATTACACCGGTTTGTGTAGAAAATTTAAATTCAGTTCAAAAACCCACAAAAGCCTAATAGAAATCTACTTGACTAAAATAAATACAATTCATTACACTTAACCAAAAAAAAGTACCTTTAAAAATGTACTGATTTAAACTCATCTGATTTTTAAGCTTAAATTTGCTTTCCTTCCCAAGTAGGTGAGGATAATGATGCTCTTCAAAGTGAACACGGGTAATTATCCTGCATAAACCTGAGGCTGCAGTGGTGGGGGCAGCTTGTCATTCTCCACATTTTCAGAGTCTATAGCTGCTAAGGCTTGATTTTTTGGTTTTATTTCTAATGGATATTTCTCGACAATATCTTGGACTTCCTTTGTAATTCCATCAGTCCAATCTATTAGGTCTTTCTCAAGCTTCTTGGCTTCATTGACAATTCTTTCCTGTCTCTCATTCAACTGCGACAGGAGGTCTAAGTTTTTATACATTTGCTTAACACCCAGGCACACATCAGGTGAAAAACTGTCAGATTCTTGCTTCTTCGGGGATGTCTGACCAGTCATAAAACGATCAAAATCTTCTTGGCTTAGATTTAAAGACTGAGCATCCAGTTTTTCAATGAAGGCCACAGCACAGCACTGCAAACGAAACAGAGAGTGAGCATCACTGCACGCCGCAGACTGCAACTCAGCCATTCCAGTTTTATTTATCCTGCTGTTAGACCATGATTATTTTATTTAACGCCTCAAACAGATTGCTCCTAAAGAGCTTTTCCAGAAGCTAATTCTATCAGACAGTTCGCGTGCCTCTTTCCTCTCCCCAAAGTCTGAAGAAGTTGAGAAGTCGGAGGACAATACAGGGAAACACCCCTTCAGCTGAACGGCACTGACTGGATACCGAACGTTACCTCGGGGTTACTGCAGCATTTTGGAGGGGAGAGAACAGACAGAACACAACTGAACAAGAGCACTGCATCAATATTTAATGTTCTGATCAGCAGGATCTGCTATAGTCTCTCTTTGTTTGCTGAAGGAAGGAATCCTCAAACGCCCATCTTACCTTGTGGATGCTCCCCTCCTCCCGAAAGGAATTTCTAACATTCCAAGGGTTTCATTCAACTACGTATTTTTGAGGATTGCTTTATGATGACATTCAGAGAAACCAAGTTTTTAATCCTAATTCCTTCTAATACGAACAAGCAATGCCTCCTGCAGAAGCTGTAAAACGCCCGTTTGCACGTTAATGGCCCCATTCTGCAGCCCCTTCAAGGCTCAAATGGAGAACTCTGCATTTATAACATCTGCGTAGTCCAAACTCAGGATTTTAGGAATAGAAAATATTTATCTCCTTACAGAATGAAAATATACCAGGTCTTAGCATCAGACTGTTCAAATAAAGAACTTAATATTACAAAGAAAGCAAAGCACTGTCTGGTTTGGAAAGCAGAGGAGGAAGAGAGGAAATACGAAGCAAAAGAGCTTGCTGTACTCTAAGTACCCTCAACCACTATCTGAAGATTATTTTTAATTCTCCTTCTGTGTTACGCTGTGTTTGCCTTTACTGGAACTCCTACATCCAAATAAAAGATTATCTTCTTGTATAAAAAGTCAGCACTGTTCCTGCACTTACCAGATTGGTAAAATAGTAGCCATCTTCTCCTGTCATTAACCTGCTCGGGTTACAGAATCGTGTTATGTACTGGATGTTAGACTGCAGGCGGGGTGGGTTTCCCTTCAAAACTATGTATATAAGTGTTGGAAGAAAGTCATCAGCAGAAGCTGGTTCATTTTTTGTGATTTTAATAGCATTAAATATATGCTTGCTGCACTTGGTGATGCATGCTAATTTATCCCGAGGGACACGCTTTGAATCCATTTCGATAATATCTGTAAGAGAAAAAAATTATCAAATCATTAAAACCATATTAATCAGACACCTGAATAAGTAGGACACTTACTGGACAATACTAAAATTGCACCATTTTTATCTGTGGGCCCTGCTGTTCCATAGAATCATCTGTTTATTCAACCTTCTCTTGGTTCAGTCCAAGCATTTCAAATAGATCAGGTACGCCTAAACACTTCTGTGATAGAAAAATTATTGCCGCTTCATTGATGAGATACTAGTTCAATACCAAGACTTCTGCAAATCTCAAAGCCCAGACACCCTTCTGATGATGGCAGAAAATAATCTCTATGAACAAGAGATCGGAAATGTAAAGCTGTAAATGTAAACTCCATCATTCACAAACCTGTAATGGCTTTTACAACCATGTCAGAGACTTCTGGAATTTCTTCATTGACAGGAACACACAGCATTTGGGGAGTTACCCAATGCAAAGCCCTACGACAAGAAAAAAAATGTTAAACCATTCTGTGCCAGTACATTCAGGTGTTTGAAACCAGCTGCTTCTTGAATTCAACGCACAAGGAGCGCTTTGTGCAAATGAGGCACTAGTCCAGTTATTAGCTACTTTATTCCACTGAAGTAATTTATTTCCAGAAAAATAAAAATTTGGTTTTTTGCTCTAATTTAACAAAAGCACACCAATTAGTTTTCCTAGCATAGTAGCTTTCATCATTCATTCTATCAATTCCTTCTGATTCTTAAATAAAGTGTTTTTAACTCTTCCTGGTTAAAAAGTTTGCCATTGTGGGATGTACAGCAAAAGACTTTTAACGTGCTTGATTCAGAGCTCATTCACAGGACTGTGGATTACTCCAATTATTTTTCTTTCAAAGACTTACCTGATTCTCTTTTGGACAGCAAGATCCTTCTTCTCATCATCGGTTGTTTCAGGGCAAAAGACATATTTATACTGTCGAGTCATGATGTATTTTTCAATCTGATCCATTGCTTTCTCAACTTTTTCAGGCGGCACTGAAAGGTAAACAAAGTATTCCATGGCTGTTTGGGAGTTTGAACAGAGTTTGGTCATAACATCACCAGATCAGTACTAGTGACTCCAGCCAAAGGACGGATATATTTGGAGTATTTTCACTCTGTACAGCAAAGGTACAAATATAGTGGTGAGAACACCAGAGTGACGTGCCAAAATACACGCGTGGAGTCACAATGAAGCACATTCATTTAGCACATTTAACATAATTCAGTTCAGCTGTCTGCAGCTAACAATAATGTTTCTTGAAAACAGTGTCTTGGAAGACCTCAGTGGATTTATTCTTAAAGTCCTTTGTTCCTGTTTATGCCTCCAAAAAAAAAAAGTTTAAGCTGTGCCACTCACATACCAGCCACAAAAACGCAGC
This sequence comes from Syrrhaptes paradoxus, assembly GCA_013400615.1. NCBI lineage: Eukaryota > Metazoa > Chordata > Aves > Pterocliformes > Pteroclidae > Syrrhaptes > Syrrhaptes paradoxus. The sequence continues at coordinate 11,320 of VZTO01009647.1, read as the reverse complement.
CCGCAACAGAAACACTCCTCTCTCCCCGCTGCCCTGTGCATGGCAGTGCAACATAAGGCTCACAGCCCTTTTTTTGAGGCTTTTTTCTTTTTTAAAACATTTATTTTTCAGCAGGAAGATACAAGGAAGAGGAATATGATACCTTTCCAACGTGTCTGTAATTTCTCTGCTACATTTTGATAGAAGTCCTGGGCACATTCAGATTGCTCCTCAATACTTAATTCCTGTAACAGAAAACCGATTCAGTGTGCCTGTGGGGAAGAAAGGGCAGCAAGGCTGATGCTTTGTTTCCGTTTAAGGAAAGCGTCCAGCTGCAGTAACAGTCTGAGAATGCAAATATCTTGTCAGAGGTGTTTACCTTGGCTAAATTATATTCAAAATATGAGAAACCAAGACATAGCAGCTCCTTAACATATGAAAAATTTGCATTTATGCGCCAAACAGATGTATATTAGCAATGGAATTGGACAGGCACAATGCCATTGTCCCCAGACACAGCCCTGAGTAATGGTGACAAAACAGACTGTTAAGCAGAATGCTTGCTCATGGTTTTGTCTCTGTAACTTTTGGAAAGATTATATACAGTATATCAAAAAACCAAGCACATAAATCAGAGATTTGAAAGAATATCTCTATGTAAATGCTTCTAATGATGAAGTCACTACAAAATATATCCCCAATGTTATCTGTGAAACAACACTGTCCTTTGGGCATCAACTAACTGAGCCACTGATAATCACAGAGGAGGTTTGAAGGGTTAGAATTAACTTTACTGATCACTTTTCACCATTAAACAGCAGCATAAAACCATATGTAAAATAAATAAATTAAAAAAAAAAAAAGGAAAGAGAACTTAGTTTCTAAATTCTCTAAGGCCACAATCGAGACAGTTACCCTGACCCAGAGTCTCAGCTCTGATGGCAGCGCTGCCTTTTAGGACAGGTTTACGTGTAGTAGCAAACTGTATGTTCTGAGCAAGACTTCTTTTTGACTAGAACAAACTGTCGGGAACCGGGAAATGAGAGTGCCTTCAATGTTTGTAACCAATAATAGCAACATGCTATTTTCACAAACTCTGTGCTCACAATGAATCAGTTCTAAAATAAAAAACAAAAAAACAACTGAAGATGTTTTCAAAGCAGAAGGCATGTAAGATTCCACCAGAACTCCTGCTAATTTCCAGTCCAATCGGAGGATAGAAATTGAGTAACTACATACTGAAAAGGCAAAGGTTGGGGGGAAGGTGTGCTGAATAGTGACTCATTTCAACCGTAGGTGGCACTACAGACACATTAATATTTCAAGAACATTAAATTTTTTATATGAAGATGTAACGCATATTCCATATTAAAAAAAAAAAGCAGCACAGTCAAGTTCCCCTTCCCCAAGGGAAACACATGGTTTCAAACTGTATTATAACTTTTTACACTTAAGATAGCTAAAAACTCATTATATATTATAATTTCCAGAAGTCATATTTATCTAGGCAAACTGTTTGTTCAACAGACGTTTTCTCTTCCAGAACCAATGTATTCAGGATGCAAAGGAAAGTTTTCTCAAGACACCCAAGATAGAGCAGTTTGGGGGTTTCCTTGGTCATACACCAGACCAAAAAGGAAGGCATTCAGAAGTGAAGAGTGCCACTAGATCTTCATTTCAGTAAGCTTATCAGCTGAAGATTCCTGTATACAATATATAAAAACCAAACGTCTGGAAGAATTGCAGCCTTTCCCCATTTCTGTCCGACTTCCCCATTTTATTTATGTACAAGACATGCAAAACTTACCCTTTTATGATTCATTGTGTCCAAAAATAGTTTACATTGCTTATAGATATCTTGTCCAGGTTTATGATATGTCTTGAGAAATTCTATGAATTCCTTGGATACTCGATCTGTCTCGACGCTAGCCTGCCTGTTTATAGAAGGGCTGGGAGCTTTGGCTTCTTGGATCTCTGCTGGGAAAATTTGAGCACATCAGATCAGCTTTTTTACACTGATGGATAAATTCAGGAAGCATTTAACATGTATTAAAATTTCAGGTTTTGTTTTGGTTTTTTTTTTCCCACTATACAGACGAACAAGCATTTATTTTTCTCAAGGTTTAGCAGTGAAATGCTGGATATTATTAAACAGAACTCCAGGAAAACGAGTATTCCACTGAAGTGAAACATTTATAGCCACATCCCCATTTACACTAATGGCCTTTTTATACTGGCAAACGACTGGAACATGGGTTTGTTCTCCAGTTTCTTACATTTTCATTCCCAGGTAAGGTCAGGGCTTCCAGATGGGATTCTGCAGTGGTTTAGGATAAGGAAGCAATCCCTTTTCCATCCTCCCTCACCTTTATGTGGCCACTCCTTTGTTTGCACCAACACATTTATTCAACTGACTCACGATCTAGCTCAGGGAGCAGTCTTTTGGGGCAGCGCTGGTCAGAAATCAGTTTCTTAGAGGGTTATTTTTCAGCTTGATCAGCTCCCCAGGCTGCCTTCCTACCAGGTCGCAGGAGCATCAGCAGCACAAGACACAGAATGGGAGCAGGAGGTTGGTGCAAACGCCGCAGAATCGCACCCGCAGTGTAAATGAGAACTTGGCCATTTGTGTTTCAGCAAGAGCAGAAGCACCGCGTCTGTTCAAGGAAGAATTTGCTCGGCACTCAAGGAGGTGGGAACACAGACTGCACACAGCACTGGATGCAAGTTTATCTAGCTGCAACCACGGGGTTTTTCCACACAAACACATCTGATTTTCCAAGGTGTACGTTGGAAGTTAATTGTACTGATCCAACACCTTCGCTGCCCAAGTTAATTCACCCACCTTTCAACTTGCCAGCCAACACTGTTCAAAATGAAGGATTGAATAGAGATGGTGTAAATGAACATGATGAAAAGCAAGCAGCAGAGAGACAGAAAACACGAAAATATTCATGATCAACATGATACAAACACATCTTGCAATCTGAAAATACTAACATGCACAACAAAAAAAAAATCCTTATTTCAATAAGCATACATGCAGAACTCCAAAATAAAAGGAAATGAATGGGATTAGTATATTTAAGTTGGTACGTTTAATTTGGATTTGAGATTGCTTAAGGGGGGGTTGTTGTTTGTTGTTTCTTGCTTTTAAAGAGACCCAGCATTATAGTAAATTCAAAGCTGTATAATGCAGCGACTAACAAACACTGATCCTTTGACCAAAGCACACGGCTCACTAGAACCCTACACTTCAGCGTAACCTTCTCTGGACAATTCGGTCAGGTACCATTAGAACATTTATGGTATTCAAGTGATAAGAATGGAAAAGGTTTTACAAATATTTAAAATTCCAACTGTTGCAATCAAGATAGAAAGTGCAAATCAATCTCCTCTCTAGCTACACAAGAACTCTTTTTCCAGAGGGGATTTCCTCCAGTCCTCCTTACACCCAAGACCGAAAGCAGAATGCCCGTACAGTGTTCAAGCTGAACAGCAACCGTTACTATATGTTCACCTAAACTTGTCACATTTCATGTTACATAACCAGCAAGAAGAGAGCATGGTTTTGAAATAATAAACAGAGAAAGCAGGTACACTTTGGAAAGGGTAGAATTACAAGGACTTTTTTCCACAATTAATTACTGACTTCACTTCCAAAGAACAGCTGAAGATTTATTTACTTATTTCAACATTGAGTTCACTGTATTATAAAAATAATGAACCTCATGCTGCTATTTGACCATAAGGAATATGAATATTTTTTTATTCACAAATTTAAAATACATTATTTTTTAATTACTCTAGGTATTAAAAAACCTGAATGTCAGAGTGAACTATCTTTTTAATGAGTCACACCAAGAACTGCATGTAGTCGCTCAGAAATGTTGCAACTTCATCAATCTCAGTGGTGAAATCGTGGTTTAAGGAAGATGAATCTGTACGATATGCACTGGTCACTAAGGGCTGCAGGAACACATGTACTTTCAGCAACAAAATATTTTCAACTTTGCCATGTACTCTAAAAGAATTAAGTCTAACTAAAAAAGAAGCTGATTACAGAAAAGAAATTCCATTTGAAAAAGTCAAAGAGAACCTAGCAGAGGAGATATACAAAAATGAAGAGAAAGAATATAGGAAGAGGTAAGAAAAGATCACCTTTTCAAAGAATAAACACTCAATATTAAAATCTTTCTGAAGGCATTCTACAAAAATGCAAGTTGTCACGGCAGAACATTAGCACTCCAGTGATTCACTATGGTTGTGCCATGGTCATGGATCTGAGCCCAAGCAGAGAATACTGAAGAAGGGTTTGTCATTAGCTCTACCAAGCACACCCATTCATCTTCTTCATATAATTTGCAAAGTAAAGAATGGTACATCTTCCAATTTCGTTAGTCAGCAGAACACATCAGAATTGCTAATAAATAATATAGGACAAAGTCCCAAAGCTGTTTGCACCAAGCGTTTTGGCGTCCTTTTGGTTTAAATGAAACCAGTATGTCTTCTTTTATATGAAATTGTCTTCTTGGTTAATACAACAAACAGCTGGAGATGTTTTGAGAATGCAAAAGTTCTTGAAGTGTGACCTATTAAACTGAAGTACTTTCAACTTATTGTCTGATTTATAATAGCAACCTGGAATTATTTTTTGATAAAAATATGAAGCAGCAGAAGATCTGGCTACTTCTTACAAAATCCTTGGTTTTTTGAAACTGCATAATCCTTCAGATGTCACACCAAGGTAGAGCTCAAAGCAGCTTCCACTTTATCCCTATTTTCTCCATACCACAAACCAAGGAATTGGTTTAGAGATTCAAGGCCACTTTGAGATGCTGGATTTGGGGTTTTTTTTGTCATCTTCATATTCAACAGCACGACTTACAACTGGCACAACCCTAGTTTGTATTTTGCAAAGCCCAACTAAGAAGCTTACTAAAATCAAGCAGCCAGCTTGCTCAAGCTGTACTGCATTACCTTCAGTAGGGGAAGCCAGTTCCCAGGAGGGAGTAAAAATCTCCTTCAAATCCCTGAGAATGTTATCAGCATTTCGCTCCCTCCCAAGCTGTCCTTGCTTAACGATTTTCTCTTGAGCCACTGAAATAAACGCAAAAGCAAGCAAGACACCAAGAGCAGGAGCATGTCAGGAGAGATGGTGAAGGGGATAAAAAAAAGAAAATATGGAAAGTGAGAAGAATGAACATAAAAAAAGTTTTTAATACATAGCTGAACACCTCATTAGCCAGCTGCTGCCCAGGCACCAAGACAAATTCCAACATGAAAACCAGACATATTTAGAATTTCTTATTAAGGAAATTCATCATCTATAAGGCTAAGATACATTAACGTTGCTGTTTCTTCTGGAATGCCTCCTCCACAGTCTAGCATTTTCTGGTTTTTGCCCATGTAAGCTATTGGTATGCAAAGGCATCAGTGCCATTAATCATTCCAACTTGTAACACATGCTGTAGAATGACAACCCACAAACACATAAACACTACAAACTTCCTTTCACATTTATTTTCATTTAAAGGCACCCTGCTTACACATTCCATGTTTTCTGTTAAAGCTGTGGAAACGATCCATTATGGCAGCATCATCTGGTATTTTATATCAGCATTTCTATCACACTTAAACATCCCGGTTTGTTCGACGTGACCGACAGCCAGTACCTTTTCTCCTGCTTTCTTCAGGAGGAGTTCCCCCTCAAGGGGCTGAGACCAACGGGATGAGGCTCAACAAGACTGAGTGCCAGAGCCTGCACTTTGGTCACAACAACCCCCTGTAACGCTACAGGCTTGGGGAAGAGTAGCTGGAAAGCTGCCTGGGGGAAAAGGACCTGGGGGAGCTGGGCAACAGCCGGCTGAATGTGAGCTGGCGTGTGCCCAGGTGGCCAAGAAGACCAGCAGCATCCTGGCCAGTATCGGAAATAGTGTGAAATCTGTGTTTTCAGTAAGACTTTACATATCACTCTCCAGAACCATCATGGTGTCAACTTTTTGAAGTCAAGTCACAGAGCATTACTCTGCCTTTTAGTACATCTATCAAAAATACTTCTTAATTTAACATGTCGTACTGAGCCATTAAAAGCAAAGGAGAAAATTACCCTTCTTAGCTCCTGTTCTGGAAGAAGCAGTGAAGAACTTCTTCACAGTAGTGACCTTTCGTGTTTTCTCATTGGTTTTCTTTTCTTCAAATTTTGAAAAGGTCAGTGACTGTGCCCCTTGGGTACTCTGACTGCTGGCATACGCTTCTTCCTCCTCACGCTGAAGCCTGGAATTAGAAAAATATAGGTCTCATTTAAGTGCTTAAAACCAGCACAAATAAACTAATTTCCTGTGCAATAAATTAATTACTCATTTGACATGCTAATTCTCCTCTCTACCCAACTTCATTTCTTGCTTCCCACCACATTTCCCTTCACTGCACTCTTTCCATTCTGTAACCGTGAAAGTGAAGGAAAGCTTACGATGGCCAGGGAGGATTAAATAGTATGGTCAAAAGGAAGGAAACTACAGTATAATCATGGTCACCTTCCGCTCATGTCAGAGCCCTGAACTCTACAAAGGTAGAGGTGAGGGGAAAGACTGCCGGAGCATTTCCAATAATCAATTCAGTCACCTTCCCCCCTGCCTCCTGAGTTTCACCACCTATCACCCCAGGCAATCCTTTACCACCCTGAAGATAAAAACCACAGCATGCAGCTGAGCAAGTGAAATACCCTGTCACAATCTCAGAAATATTCTGGGAGACATTATTGTTGTCATAATTTGTTTTCAAAGTCTTGGTAATAGATACGCTTGATTGAATGAATGAGCAAATCGCTTCACTGCAACACGGATGGGTGCTTTGCCCCAAGCCTATCTTTTAATCTGCATATACAAAGTAGGGGAGGGCAAACACACCAATCCTTCAATGGTTAGTTTTACCCCAATGCGGGAGGATTAAAATAGGTTAAATTATATTGCCCTTCAAGATGCTAAAAGGTTTAGCAATCTTCTTCAAACATCCATCCAGCTCAGGACGGACTATAAATGGGCTTGCCTTTGTAATCTCTTAAAGCAGGAACTGTGTCTTGAATTGTGCTGGCAAGCCTGTCTGTCCACTACAGCAAACAATCACAGCTTATCTGTTCCTCAGCATCTCCCGACCAAACAGTTACTTATTAAGGAATTCCTTAAATGCTGCATTTTATTGCACATAGATGTTGTAAGACTGACAACATCACTATCTGCTCTAAAAATACTGAAGTTTTTAATAAATCCTGAATTATAGCAAAGGACAAAGCGACATGTGGCTTCCACAGATGTTACCTTCTTCATGTAGGCTGATGTGAACACTGTAATTAATGCCTTTTTTTAAAATTTCTTCAATTTTTTTCCCCCCAATGACCTTGGCTAATGTATCACTAGGTAACTCAAGTTCCTCAAAGTGATGCTCCTCCATCTCAAGAATTCACACAACCCTGAAAGAGTTCATTCTGAGGGGATGTCAAGTAACTCACAGCTGGCAGTGACACGAAGGACAGCTGTACTACAACAGTGGGTGCTTTGCAGTTTCTCAAGCAGGGGATAACGCTTTTGCTTCCTACCCAAATCAAAAAAAAAGAGTCCTAGCTGCTCTTGTTTTCTCACTCAAGTACAGATTTCCTCCAACCCCCATTTTCAGGGTCAAGCATTTATCACACTGGGAAAACTGGACTGTTTTGCAGAAAATATGTGCTTAGAAAAATTCCCTGAATTATTAAAACTTTGATGCTTTTGGGCTTAACCCTGCAGTTTAAAAGAATGACTACAGACCCTTTTTTTTTAACCAGTAGCTGAAATGTAAAACCATTGTGCTGGCTATATTCAAGACCATAACCGCAGTCTCCAGAGGCAGAGGTATTTTAATCAAAATTGTCACTTTCACCCTTCCAACTGCTAGTTAGAATTACAGATTTCAGTATGCAAATTGGGTCAAAGCATTTGTTGAGAGGTTGGGGGGGTGTTTACATTTGTTACTTCACAGACTTTCCTTTGAAACCTCTTAAGTTAGAAGGTCATAAATATTCATCTTTGCATCAAAGGGAAGATTTTAATTCCTGATGGAAAGCTCAAATTTGAGAACTTATGATGCAACTAAGGCAGAGCAAACAGAAGCAGAAAACAGGAGGCAGGAATTGTATTTAGTGAAGTCACACTACCATAAAAGATGAAGGAATTTAAAGGGCTCTTTACCGCTCTGCCAGCTCCCAATCCTCTTGAATCTGTTTCTGCCTGGCCTTATGGTATTCCTCTCTCCAGCACTTGGAGCAAAATCCCTGCCAAGCAGGATTGCCATAGTAACCACATCCCTTCTTGCACAGTAGCTCTGACTGATCAACGTGAATTCCTCTGCGTTCAGATTTCAGGTTCATTTTCTTCCTGTTTAAAGAGAAAAGGGTTAAAGACAGGAACATGACAACAGTCTGCTAGAAATAATTTCTCCTGAAGGCTTGTCTTTTAGAAAGAAGTCACCTGTTTTAATTATTGAAAAGTTCCATAGCAACAAAATAAAGGGCACAGGAGGAAGGGCACAGTTACATAACCACACAGCCCCGAAAGCCAGCGGCAGCGTTGGCTTCTGTTTGCACAGCTTGGACCTGCAGAGAGTCCTGGAGAGCTCGGCCAGCAGCACCAGCCAGACAGCTACACACTGAGGAAAAGGGCCCGACTCTCTGGTCTCACCACCACATTGTTCTAACAGCCACCGAGGCACAGAGGAAAAAAGAAACGGAGGAAGTCACAGTCACCACCCAAAGAGAGGCCAATTGAGCAAGAGACACAATGTCAACAGGTTGGTATTCAGGCCGAGGCTGTCTCTGCAAAGAATGACACCAGAGACTTCAGCTAACACAGCTTTGGCCTCGCAGAGTACATCTGCACGGCACCGTGAGGTGTCACGGTAACACGGATGAGATGCACCTCCACCTCCTTCAGTTACTTCACAGTTAAGTTGGGCATCTACATAAAGCACAGCTTTATCGAATTTAAATATAGCAACTGCAACAAAAATATCTCTTTTCATGCCTACCCTACCAGTGTGCAGAGCCTGCCCTGCAACAATCCAGCCCTCCCCTTTCTTTTTTTTTTGCTTGACAGAAGCCATCCCACATGCCAGCTTGCTCCCAAGGGCATTGCAGCTACTTCCTTCTAATTCCAAATGCTGGATTCCTTTTAGGAGAAAAGCTGTACAGGATCACCTGCACTAACAAGTTTAAGCCCCACATATTAACACACAGGTGTCTGGATTGCAATACTGACACACAGACACCAGAAATATCCCCGCGTGGCACTGGAAACTCGGTCACCAAATCCAGATCCTTTTTCTTCCTGCGATCCTCAGCAGAGTGCTTCACACCAGCTGAGCAAGCACCGCGGCAATGGGATTTCTTGCTCTCACATTTGTAACCAAAGGCACCCTAGGACCTCTTCCTCTAGCAGGAAAAGCAGCAGATTTTTAAACCAGCCCTGCCCTCCCCTCCAGGGCCTGACTTAAGATCACACAAGGAAAACCCAGCACACATGGAAATGCAATTCTTCCAAGCTCAGTTATACAAGATCAACCATTTCAAGAGACTGATAACGTTTAAAGTTTCCCATTAATCTAACCAAGTTATTTTAAGTAAAGTAACGGGAAGCAAATGCTGCTTTCTCTGAGAGGGAACAAATTAAATATTCCATTTTATCTAGATTAGTACTAAGGCTCCTACTAACATTTTTCTACCTTTGAAACAAGAAATGAGTTTCTAAAAATAATCTAGAGAGTTTCCTTGTAGACACCTGTATATGAAGGGTATCAGTTTCTAAATGACATAATTCATAGACACATTTTCTCTTTTATATAGACAGAGAGCAGCTGAATATCCTTTTTCCCCCCCACAGAAATGCCTGACAGCTCAACAGACATTAATACACTTCTGCAAAGCAAACTGAAAAAACAACTAGATTTTAAATATTTGAGAAAGCTTTACTTCATTCCCATATGGACACATTAACAGAGGAAAATAAGCACATCGCCTTCATAAAAAATCTTTTGATGCTGTACCATTTTCCTTTTCCGATTCCTCAGGTCAGGTCTCTGTGTGGACTGTAAGGGCACCCAGGGCTGCTGACCAACAACCTCTCTGTCAGACCAGAAACTAAACATGAAATGTTTGTCAGCGGCACAGCCTGGGACAGAACTGCACGTTGGCAGTATCTGGAAACAGCCCATTCTCAGAGCATCACAAACGCCCTTTATCAGCAATTCTGAAACAAATGGGGAAGCAAAAGCTCGAAACTCTCCAGCTGCTCCTGATCCAGTTTAAGGGCTGCCTCCTAAGCACAGAAGCTGCAGCAGCACTGTCATTAGAGACTTCTGTCGCAGTTTCCTGGACCAGAAAAAAACACCACACACAGAATCTAGAACAGTGCCATTAATGGTGAAGTGATCGGTCACTGTGAACTACAGGCAGCTATAAACACGCAACAGATAAAAACATTTTCGTAATGCAAACTTCAGAGACATTTTACACCGATCTCTGTCACCCAAGGAAATACCATCCCTGATCCTATCACCCACTGCACGGGGGTAAGTTACAGCAGCTTTGCCATTGCAATCTGTAGGCCAATTTCTTTAATTCAGGTGTCTGCGGTGGACCATGCTTTGGACGCTCAGATTTTTTTCTTTCTACTCCTTTAGTTTTGAAATTTCCTTTTCAACCCAGGCCATTCTATGATTCTATGATAAATACATGACCTTGCTTCTATCCCACATCAACATCTTGATTTCTGAAAGCTTAAGAGCATCCTCAGTTTCTAAACCAATTGTGTCCTTTCGCAGATGCACAAAAATCAGTTTTCTGCATCCACAGAGCTCTAACCACCTACTAGCACCTTTGGCATCCCGTGAGCCCTCTGTGAACATCAGCACTAAAATAAGGTTCTGTGTAGTGTCAAAGTTCAGCAGCTTTCCCTGGAGTAAGCAAAGCAGGTCTCTGAGTAGAAAGATTTTTATTTTTTTTTTTGCATTCTTTCTGGAGAGGTTTGTAAACAGCTGCAAAGCCAAGGCACTAGAAAGCAAGCTGTTCTGTCTCCTCCCCTTCAAGTGTTTTTGATCGCAGTTACATCAGTCTCAGATCCAGGGACGAAAGAGGTCACCCTGAATCAATATGAAGAAATCACATGCTGCACTTAAAGCGGAGGCTTTCTGCTTCCTTTAAAGCCATACAGCCATTACACAAACAGTTTCACAGCCAATTTCTGCCCGTCAGCATTTCGAATATTTTGTTTTGTTGCAATGTCCAGCATGTGAAAAAAGAAACCCACTCTGGTTTAAT
>VZTO01009646.1:98779-169073 GCA_013400615.1 Syrrhaptes paradoxus | reverse complement strand
AAGTCAGTCACAGAGGCTAAAACTACATAACCATTAGACCTATCCTTGCCAAGAGTGGAGATGAAGGCAGGTGGCAGGCAGAAGGCAACCTATCAATTAATGGCAAGTTTAAGAAAAGTAAATTTATCCAAGTATTTTCACTTGTCTAACAGAAGTATATTGACTGTTTTTTTCTCGGAGACCCTTTGTTCCTCCAGCTGCAGAAAAACAGACTAGAGAAGACTATTGCAGATGAGTACTGGAAAAATTTTCAGTTCTGTGTAACAGAGGGATGGATTGTTGGAAAGCTACAGGACTGTTTGCTAAGCAGCTAATCACAGGATGTAATAGCCTCAAGACAGGCTCAACATTAGGCAATTCCTATGAGGACAGCCACTGTTATGGTTTTGACCCTGTCTAGTGGCAAAATACCACAATAACTGCTCTCTCACCCTCCCCCTCCCAGTAAGACACAGTAACAAACTGTGTCTTAAAAAAGAAAAAAAAATTTTGGTGCACAAAATATTATAGATAAGGGGCAAAGTCTCTTACAGTTACCTCAAACTGTAGGAGAACTTGGTAGCAACTGTAACCCAGCTCAAATTAGGCATGTGCTACCCTGCTACTCCTACATCACTACTGCATGGAATAAATAAGGCAACTGATGGCCCTTTCCACTGTGGAGCACAGATCTAAAGGATCTTGGAAAAAGCAACAGCATAGCGACAAAACCTTTATTTGATTTCAGTTGTAAAAAGGACTCGTTACAGTATTCACAAAGGTTCATTTGCCATTATCACTAGCAATACAGCTGATCAAACAGGGCAACATAATATAATCTAACATTCAGCTCATTTGCTACAACACAGCAGCTTTGAAAGTGTACTTTATAGCAGGTAATAACATTGTAGAGCTACAGCATTAAAAAAAAACTCCACGGAGATTCACAAAGCATCAAGCAGTAATTTGTGCAGCATGTTAGGGGAACAGTTAAGCAGACTGAGAAAAAGCACTAGCTAAGAGACTTTCAAAAAATTTAAAAAAAATATCAATTTGTTGCTCAGGCAAGACAACTAGGAAGTCAGGACACATACCTTAAAAGATTTTCAGCACCAGCTCTCATTCTTACTGCTCTTAAGATCTGTTGGTTTAGGACAGCTCTTTGATTTTGCAGTTTGCTTCGACCAGTCTCAGCAAGAGGATTACATCCCTAGAATTAAGGAAACAAGTTTTTTTGTTGCTGTTGGAAGAGACTCTGAAAAGTTTTGTGTCCACTTTTTTATTTTTTTGCCCCTGCCCCCTTTTCTTAAAGTATCAAATATCTTTGAATATCAATATTCATTTATAGCCAACCAACATATCCCTGCAGCCTGAACTACTGATTCAGAAGCAAATAAGACCACTCTGTTTTAAGGCTAACCCTTAAATAAAGCCTGTCCTTTTGAGTGGCCTTGCTGGGTATCATTACAAAGCTTATCAGGGTCCTACTGGATTGTGCATTACACAAGAAGGAGGCTCAGATCTGTCTGATACCAGTCTTCCCTCAAGTACTGCAGCCACTAGATTATGCACCACTTTGGACCTCTTCTTTGTAGTTTTGACTAGAAAAAAATTGGGTTTGATGTAACAGCGTTAAAGTCTCTCAACAAGCTCTAATTATGAGAGGTCAGGCAATGACATACCAGCACAACAAAAGCAAGTATTTAAATAGAACATGAAGTTCTAATCATCTGTTTGAAGTTCAGTTCTTATTTGGGTTGGCAAGTGAAGGCAAACTGACTTGACAATAGAGAAATGAGCTGATCAATCCAGATTACACTAGTTCAACTGAGAAAGCACATGGCCTAATCTTGTTAATTTTAAATCCTTGGTTTGAAAAGTCTGTAATAAATAGGAAAAAAATGACAGGAAGCTCATCCAAACATCTTCAGAAGCACTGCTTGCCAACTAACTCGAAAAAATCATGCTACAGTAAATTAGTCTTGTTTCAGAAATGTTTCTGCATTGAAATACCAAGTAGAGCCAAAGCCCAGAACTTTGGTGTGCAGTATATCCTCTCTTCATGGAGAAAGCACTGGCAGCAAGCACAGTACATACAAGATGAACTTCTTACTGGAGAAGACATTCACAGGTAGCACACTCAGTCATTCTGCTCAGATTAAAAGCAGTCCTTTAACTTCCAAATACTTTATGCTCCTTTACACACATTTATACACAGAGACATAAGCAAGGCACACTTAAAGGTACAACATGGGCTTGAATCCACAAGTTGCTTTCTGCTCTTAGCCTTTTTCTGGGCTGCCAATGTTTTTCCTACCTTGCTTTTTCTTCACTTAGTGTTGTATAATCTTTCTCTACTACTGGCATTCAAAGTCTTCTCTCTTTCCCTTCTATCCATGCTATTTTTCCTTTGAATCTTGCCAACTACTTTCTCTTGCTTTTTGCATTCAGTTTGAATACTTGATTCTCATCTTGGGCCTTTCATCTCTATATCCCTGTACAGGTCTGTGATGCTTTCTTACAATTTCTTTCTCAACCACTTAGTCCCAAGCATTCTTCCGAAACATATCCTTGCCTTCCCTTTGTCTTAATTTTCTCTGTAAAGCTGCAGCTTCTTTCCAGAAATCACTGCCCCTTCCTGTGTACCAAACAAGTTTCATGACATTATTTAAATACTTCTTTACAGCTCTGTTCCTGGGAAATTTTTCAAAAAGATCAACTGCCCAATTCCTGAGCCCATAAAGCTTAGTATAAGTGGCATATTTCTTTCAGTGGACCTTTGATCAAGCTCCAGCCCAGAAATCAAACAAGCTCCCATTGAACAATCAGTGCAGAACTGCAGCTCTGTGCAAAGAGGAAAAAATGGCAGAAATGTTTCTCTGCATTTCATGACCAGCCACTAACCTCTGTATGAAGCTTTAATGCAAAAGCAGTCCTGAGGTCTAGGAGGACAAGGCGTTGACAGGCTGAGGTATCTGTATCACCTCCAGTGTGCCTGGAAGTGCTGCACTTTTGTGTCCTTGACAAAAGGCTTCTTGTGGATAGAGGAGTCTGTTTTCAGGATAGGCCCACCCTGCTTCAAGCATATACCTCCCATTTACTTCAAGGCCTGGAAGGAATTCCTATTTTAGCTTTTGGAAAACACTGCTTTTCGTATCTCCTGCACAGAGGATGGGGCCACTCAGCTAGGTTGCATTCACTTGCAGGCTTAAACTCTACCTGTAATCAGGCTGCCAGAAAACTGGTGGGTAGAAATCTGCATGGAGGACAGTGAAAAAAAAACAATATCCGCAAAAAAACCATGGGAAATACATGATCTGGGGAAGATTAAGTTGCTTTCTGAAGCACAAATTCTGTGTACTAAAAAGTTATTTAGCAGACAGGTCCAAGAAAGTGCTTCGTTTTGTTTTCCTCCATGCAGAAGATCCCTTTCCTAGACAGCATTTGTACTTGCTTCCCATTTGGACAATCCCAAGAACATTAATGTTCATTACAGTATCTGGCAGCCAAACTTCCCAGCAGTGTCCACACCTGCTGTTTCATTTCTTGTCAACAGGATGCTAGATGCTTCATTTAATTACCATTTATTTCTTCACTGAGCCAAGACAACTTGAATAGTGAACTGGATTTTACCCTGGCTTATACACTATCAGTGAAATTATTAACTAAATAGCAACAAAAGAATGGTTATTACTAAGGAAGTTAAGAAAATGACCAAGAGTGGAGTATGATTTAAGCTTTCATTGCATGCATTTTGTGGGGGCGGGGGAGAAGAAAGGACAAGTAAATTGAGTAACTCCGCTGTGAATGAAATTCAAATAATAAACTCAGCCATCAGCTGTAGAGACTTTTTTTCCCCTCAGAGCATAGCTGCACTTCTTTATGAAGTGTTTAAAGTGCTTAAGTATTATTATCCTTAGCTCCTGAACCAATAAAAGTTTTTAGAAGCTGAAGTTCAGTTAGCTCATTACTTTATTTCTTCCTGCTTGGTTAAGTAGCATTGATGAACTGCAGAATCAGGAAGCTGATGTTTTTAATATATCCTTATCAGAAACCAGACCTGCACAAGAGTTAGAGATTCTTGCCATCAGTTATTTATGTACCTAGGCAGGTAACATCTTAAAAGAAACAGACATTGATTTTGGACAAATAAACACGCACCTCATGACAAAGGCTGGCCTGTGCAGGGCCTAGAGATCCTCCGAGTAATTGATGGGACATGCACAGATTCTCATCTCGTCAGAACTGATGCCTGAGCCTAGTGGCAGAATACCCCACTGGATTTTATTTTTAAGTTTGTAAACATTATCCCACACACACTTATTTGGCAAACAGTTGTATGCTGAATGGCTGTGGGATCTGTGTGCCGCTGCCTGTCAGACCCGGCACAGCCAGCTCAACAGCAGGAAGGAGCTCAAGCAGAGCTAGGAAGCGGCTGATTGTTCAGGACTCACATGGGATTTTGGGGAGATGTTATTTTACAGCTTACATGGGGGCAGAGAGGGTAGCTAGACAAGCTTGTAGTCGGGTACTCCAGGTTAACTATGGATGGACAGTATCTTGCCTGTGCACAAGATGCTCACCTCCCATCTGAAGGAGCCTTAAAATCCCCCTGTCTAAGGGGTATAAACAGTATCTTTGTGGTTTTTCCAAGTTTAGCCTCTAGGCCTTAAGAAATTACCTATGACAGAGGGAAGATAGCTGTCAAAAATATGGGTCCCAAATACAGATGCAGTTGTATTTAATTTAGATGTGAGGAGATACTTGCTTCAAGACAGAAGTATTTTTTAGTATCAGAAATCCAGTTGTGATGGACACGAAAATCATGACTGTTTGACAGAAAATGAGCAGTCACAGTAAGCATTTGGAATGAACATTAATATTATTTATGAAGTAGTGGTTTGAACTTTTAAGATGAGCCACACACTGCAGGTGAAACAGAGTTGAAACTGGGTGTGCCTTCTTACTTAAAATAAAACATTCCATTCCAGCCAGCACAACCTGTGCTGCTTGTTAAGCCCAGTCGTGTACGCAAACGGCCATATCTTCCAGATATTTAAACGTGCACATAATTTAACTTACGCACATAACTTCTTTGGCTGTAATAGCAATTGTAGTCAACAGCATGATTCACAGTATTTCTAGAACTGATCCTAAGTTCTGCTAAATTATGATGTCTATTTCTATATCTCCTACTACCATAATTAAAATTTCTCTTTGCATGTTTCTACTACTTCAGTTTTGAAATTTTCTCTATATACCACAAGTCTTTCAATAGTAGAAGTTTTATCCGAGTTAAAAAAATAAGGGGGCAAGGAGGAAGAAGATCTGGTCTTCCAGAGCCTGGTCTACTTACGCTATGAACAAGTACTTTACAGTTCTATGTACCTGGCTCCAAAGATTAATATCAAATTTTAGAACTAATTATTGTACTAAATAGCAAACATTTCTGTTCAATATTCCATCTTGTCACTCCACTCACTAAGCAAAATGAAAATTAATATTTCATCAGAGATGTCTGTCTCTTAATGTAGTTTCAGATGATTCTTAGTTTCACATGAAGGCCTGCTTTCAGTTTTAGGTTTTATGAATTTGTATATAATGAGTGGATATGGTATGACAGGCGATATGAATCACTGCAACATTGTTTCTGTCCTGCCAGACAAGTGGAAAGAGAACAAATAGGCAAATAAATATTCCTGTGTCAATGCTAATGTTGATGGTTGCCTGGCTACTAATGACTAAAAAGCAGCACAATGGCTAAACCCCAGTGGAAGCACAGGTATAGCAGGTTGGTAAACTGATACATTAACCACAGTTTGGGGGGAAGCCCTGCAGAAGAAACCCCAAAAGCTAAGAAGGGGAAAGAGAGAGTTAATTAGGGAAGTGCTGATTCATCAGCTGGTTACCATACCTATCATCATTTTCAGCCTAGTGCTTCATTTACGGAACTGCTTGTTTTCTGGTTTTAGTCCTCCCTGTCAAGGTAAAAGGCTAATATATACTGTCTTTCTGAATCATCAGCTTGGTCTATATGATAAGTATCTAGCCTCACAGATGGAACCAAAGCTTTAAGAAAGGGAAAACAAAAGAAAATAATCATCTTCATTAAAGTGATCAGAACCTAAAGACTCACTGAGTTAGCTGTCCTCCTGCTCTGCCTCTATGCAGCACAATGGACTGCTATCCAAAACAACCAAATTAAAGACAGGATGCTTAGTGCTGTACCAGCAGATGCTTGGAGAGCTATAGAAAGGAGGGTAAGCTTGGAAAATAAACTATAGATTCTCTTATAATTTATCGCAACTTCATGACCGATTAGGGCGTTTGAGAAGTTACAGTCTGTGTAAGGTGTTGCACAGCAGTAAACCAAAATGGGAAAGATATAGTAGAAACTTTGCTAGATATCCCTTCCTTGTTCTGTTCCTATTCACCCAAGAAAAAAAAAAAACACACCACAGGGTAGGCATAGCCCTAACAGATCACCACACAGGCATTGGATCCTGTGACTGGGTAAGTACTACTTTATAAATATCCTGAGTTCTGTATATTGACGTGTTTGGGGGATATTTACTTTGTGAAAACTTACTAGTTTAATGGGATGGTGTGTTGTAATCAAAAAAAAGAAAAAAAAAAAAGAAGGGGAGAACAGTTTGAAAAGGAGAGTTGTTTCTCCCACAAGAACTCAAAAAAACCCCAAACAAACAAACAGGAAGAGGTCTGAAAGGCCAAGCAATCCACAAGAGCCACTGCAAGCTTAAAGAATAACTTCCCCAGAGGTGAGAGAAGCATCCCGTGTGAGCAAACCGGTACATAAGGACAAACTTGCTTTCATTAGTATTGGTTTGTTGAAAAATCCTTCCTGTCTAAATGCCTTGGTCTTCTTTTAAAATAAATTATTTGCTCTTTTCAGTAGTTTTGTCATTATCTTCTACTGATCACAGACTTTTTCACAGGGATGAGAGACCAAGGGCAGAATTTGGATGGACGTGCGAGATACGCATGGTTGATTAACAGGCTGCTGCCAGTAATAGTGAAAGAATGTGGAACTCTGCACAGAGAGGGTCAAGGCACAAGGCTGACAGTCCAAGAGCACTCGCACCACCCAGGAGTACAGGTACCAGTTTGCCCTGGAAATATACCATGGAATACACTGAATTAAGCTATCCACATGTGATTGTTGAGATAAACAAAACAGTAGCAGAACCAGTTACCTGGTGTATTATCTTCACAAAAAGTAAGAAGTTCTAGACAGAAGCTCCATCTCCTTTTGGATGGAAAGTAAGGTGCTTCTTCTACCTTGCCATATCCTCTTCAGGACACCGGCAAGAATTTTTTTGTTGTTGTTGTTTTATTTCATTTTTAAAACTAAAATACTTCTCAAAAGCTTGGTTGCAGCTAATCAAATGGTTAAAGAGGGTTGTTCTGGAGGGGAGGCATAAGGTTAAGGGAACAGCAGCAACACTGACAGAGTTGCGTATACTCTGTGTGGCTGCAGAGGTAATTTCCTTAAAACTAGATATTAACAATTTTTTAAAAAGCATCCAAGCCAGCTCAAAACATAGGTTGAAGGAAAAATTAATTTAGCCCCTATAAATATGAGAGGCCTTCCCCATGGGGAAACAGAAGATAACAGACAGAGATGAGGTAAGGGAAAGAGGAAAAGGTCCCTAGAGAGCAGCTCTGACATTGCTTGAAGGGAATGGAGAGAGGGAATCTGAGGAATGGTCCAAGTGGACTGCAGAAGCTGCCACCCATCACATCTCAGACTCACCTGGCAGCATCACAGCAAGCCTAACTTTCTAGTGTGGCAACAGAAATCAAAGCAGGAAACAGGACTGTGTATCTGTTTCCTCATTTCTGGTCAAGGCCCTTTACACAGAGCCTGTCATAGTTTTATAGGGCCTCCTCCCTCCAGGAAAAAAAAAAAAAAAAGGCACTAGACAAGAATTAAGTAACTTGTTTAACATATTGCATCTTGGGGATACTGAGGGTTCTTTTATGGTATGCTGTATTTAAGACTTCAAAAGCATAATACACAAAAGGGCACTATACAAACTTTGGGTGTATTTCCCACAGTAATCCATTTACCAAAATAAAATATCAAGAGTCTAAAACAAATGGATATTGTATGAACTGCTCAATTTTTCCTCAATTATAAAATTTTATTGTGCACAATATTCTTGCACAGCATGGAAAGCAACCTCATTGTGTAAACAGTGCTTGGAAGCCCCTTTTGTAAGCAGGACTGATACAAAGCAAGTGTTTTCACTTTGTTCCACGACTTATAGAATAAAAAGTATAAGTCTTTTGATCTAAAAACACAAGGACTAGCCTTGGAAATTGATGTGATTTTGTACAAAACAAATTGGTAAACCAACCCTCCAATTCCTGCAGGAAAACAAGAAGTGGTATGATTTAAAGAGGGAGGGGAAAGCAAAACAAAGGAACACAGGGGCAGTGGGGGACCTATGGACACACATGAGTGGTTCAATCACTAGTTTCAGTTTCATGAAATCACCCAGCATACTACGCAGATGAACATGTAAGGCCTAAAGATACTCTGTGCAAAGTTACCTCTTTGGATTCACAGTTTGTATCTGCTCAAGATTACAGGAGTAGGATTGTTTTGGGTTTGGTGGTTTTTTCCCTCCTCTCTCCTCCTAGAGCTACTGAGTCAGAATGAGAGCTCTGATCTTTGAGATCATTCACCTAATACACAACAAGGAATACTGGTTTCCTGCTTACATCTAACTTTCAGGGACAGAAGGCTCTGAGCATCTAGCCTGATCTGAAGTTTACAACTATTGAGACACCTATGAGCTGGATGAACCTTTCAAAGATCTGAGTGAACAGATCTGCAACACTGGCTCACCCAGATTTATTTAATATCTGATTTATATCCATTTTCTACTGCATTAGGACATAAGTAATTAAAAAGTGGAAAAGATGCTCATTATAAGATATAAAATTGATCTTACAATATTTTAATAGATGAGAAAAATTTCCTCCTTTTACAGGATATGGGGTTTACACTGATCTAGTGCTATTTCAGTGTGAACTTATCCCTAACATACAGCAATTTAATTAAAAACAAACTCAGTCCTTTAGCAAGTCTGAATGCAGAAGATACACTCCTCTTCTGACTCATGAAGCACAAGTTAGCTATAAACTTCAGTTAGTCCCCATCAGTAGAAACAAATAGGTGGAGGAGTTGATTTATCTATCTTAACATGAAAAGTCAACTTTTTACTAACATGCCTCAAGGCAGCATGCAAGTATCTCCTACTATAGAAAACACAGCTGTGAAAACGCTAAATAATTATAGCTTTGTCACACTTCATTATTTCCTGCTATGGACTACTAAGAAAGAGGCGATTACTCACCAAATATTTTAGTAGGATTACTCAAATGAAGAAACCAGACAAGAGCTGGTAAAAGTTTTGTTTCAGTCTGTCTAGTTATTTACAGGGCAGTAGCGATTCCTTGCAGCATGGCTGGCACAGGTAAAACATCAGTCACTCTTTTCTGCTGCAGACAGTCCCTCTACTAAGGGAAACACCCGTGTACCTACAGCCCTGCTTGAAGCTCATCAACAAAAGTTACAGGCGCGGAGAAATTAAAAAACAGCGGGGGAAGGCTGAACCCCAGCTCCGCGAGAACGGCCCTTACTGCCCTTCACCTCCGGTGAAGTTCACAGAAGCGCCCGGGGCTGTATTACAGGCGATACTTTAATTACTGTTGTGCAGAAAGAACTCGGGTGCAGGTTATGGCATAAGCCGCCCACTCAGTCTGAAAAGTAATTAGGGCAGATGTTCATTAAAAACTTCCTAACGAGTCTGTTAACTTCAGTGCCTCGCTCCAGTCAGCTCTCGTACAGGTACATAGGGCCATTTACTAGAGAGCGAGCGAGCAGCGAACAGGAAAAAGCGCAGGAGAAAAAAAAAAAGGAATTTCCCTCATTTTGCAGAGGTACGAGTGCTCCTGTCCGGCACGGTGAAGCCTGAGACAGGGACAGCGCAGGCTCGCGCGGGTGGCAGCCACCCGGACCTCACGGAGCGGCCCGCCCGAGCCACCGCCAGCCGCAACGCGTGCTCCCCCCAGCCGGGAGCCAGCCCCGACACCCCCTGCCCCTGCCAGGCAGATGCGCCCAGGCAGAGCCGAGGTCCCCATCTCGCCTCCTGTCCCCCACCAGAGGCAGCTCCCCGCCACCGCGGGCGGCCTAGGGACGGGGCTCAGGACGCTCCGCCAAGAGCAAGGACCCCGCCAAACCCCAAGTGCCCGCGGAGGGGCTGCCCCGGGCGCGCAGCCCCACCGCCCCCGAGCTGGCCACCGCGCCTCCCACCTTCCGAAAGTAGCCGTCCTCCGCCGGCTCCGCCGCCTGGCAGCCGCGGGGCAGCAGGGCGTCTGTCATCTCCGGGCGAGCCAGCCGTCCCTCCGCTGCTGCTGCGAGGTGAGCCCTGCTGCCAGGAGCCGCGACCCTGCGGGAAATGTCGGCGCTGCCCTACGGCGTCTCCCGGCTCCACCTCCGGTGGTGGTGGGGAGGAGCTGCCCCGCCCCACGGCGCTGCCCCTCCACCGGCGCGGCTGAGCTGGCGGGCGGCCCGGGTGGGGTCCGTTTGCCTCTTGTCGCTTCCCCACCGCCTCCCCTGCCGCCGTGCCCAGCGGCGGGTTCCCCGGCGCTGTGGGGCCGCCGCCTCGGGGAGATGAGGTTTCCCGCAGGTGGCTGTCCTTCAGCGCGGCGCTCGTTCCTCCGAGAGGTGCTCCCCAAACCCCGGGGTGTCCCGCGCAGCGGTGCCCAGGGCCCACGCGGCCACATCGCGACTTGGCGATGGGCGTTGGGGTGCGTGTGGGACGCTGCCTGGCTCGCAGGGCTGGCCTCCCCCCGGCCCGCGGGGGCCCGAGCTCCCGCACCCTTTTGTCTGGCACAGGGCAGGAGCCCGGGAGAGATCCCAGAGCGCGGGGAGCGGGGGGGTTCCGGTCCTGGCCGCTGATAAGGGCAACGGTATCTCGGTGGAAGGCAGGGGTGCCCCTGGGAAAACTGCAGCGGGATCAACCTCGGCATTGCAAAAATCCGCAGAGTTGGCACTGAAAAAACACCTGTCTTCGAAATATTCCGTTGTGTAACCGGTTTTGCAAATGTTGTTATTGGACGCTCGTAAAAGGAAATTGCCAGTATTGGTTCCTATTACTAGCCAGGGCTAACCTGCAGAGTTATGTGGGCATTTAGCATTTTAAGATGCAATACAGCAAAACATTAAAATCATTATCACCAAACTTGTCTTCCCTCCCTTCTCGTCTCTTTTTTTTCATCTTAGACATGTGGTGTATTTGTGTCAGGAAAAAATCTGCAGAGACAACGTTTCTTTATCAAAGGAAAGATATCTTTGGAATTACATCCTTAACCAAAACTTTCTTTGAAAACGCTGGCATCGCCAGAGACAGAGAGCAGAGCAGTCCAGTTAAACTGTGTGCCTACTGCCTGTTTTTAAGGAAGAAGACTAGAGCCAGCCACTCAGAAATTGGGATCCAAAGATGTGCTGCTGTCTCTCTTGAAGTCAGATATGTTTTGCTCTTTCCGATTTGATTCACTCTTGCCCCAGTACTTTCTCCTTTTTTTCAATAATCCTAAAGATACTGGATAAATGTATCTAATTATATGTTAAATGGAAATAGGTGAAAATGGGAAAGTAGATTAACTTCCTCCAATTTCTATTCAGAAGGTGTAAAAAATGTTTAAAATTATCTTTTATGCTATTAGAAAATGTATTTACCTGTAAAATTAAAAAGGATTTTAAAATTTAAATCTTGCAAGATCAGTGTAAAACTCCAATGCAATACATATAAATTAGTTTAAGTTAATATAAATGAGAGATTTGCCAATATGGGTCATGCTGATGCAGTCTGGCAATTAAACAGTATTAATGTGACTGTCTTGGGAGTTTGCACTGCTTTCAGTGGATTTATTGAAAACTGATCTAATTGAAAGGCTATGGCTGTTATTCCAAATGAAGTCCTAAGAGTTTGTAGGCACGCCAAAAGGTCAGACAGTTAACAACAGGACAAGTGACTATTATCATGGTTATGTATAAAATGCAAACCTGCAGAAGTTTCTGCACAGGAGGATACCAAAGATAACTTCTAACATATCTTGGTGACAAAATGCAGCCTTTCTTCATCGCTGGTGGATTCTTTGGATAAAACAAAGTCAGCAGTACTACACACAGGAAATGTCTACAGCAAATTCAAGAGAGTCCAAGATAGCTCTCCCGGCTCTTCTGGCTCTTCCTCCCCCATCTTCAGTGTCCTGGGTACATCACCCAACACTCTCCCAACTGCCAGATTAGACTGTGCCTTCCCCTCATTTGGATAAGGGGTACTTTGTCATGACTGCATTAGGGCTGCTATCATATTTCTTAAGTAAGTCACTGTAAGTTTTGTCTGCATATGGTGAACATGCTTTTGTTGATTGTATGGTTTCAGTAGCTGGGGCTGAGCTGTGTAATGACTGGGTAGGAGTGCTCCCTGACCCTGGAATGTAAATTGCAGCTTAGTACATTCCAAAACCTGATTTACCCTCAAAAAAACATGTCCCTGCTCTTCTCAGCACTTGGTTAAACATCTGGTCTCCAATAGCTTTTTGATTGCTATTGGAATTCCTAAATAGAGGTGGGTTCACACTACAGACTTTCTCAGTTTCTCATGATTACATTAATCAGAAGGTTTGGTTTGCTGCCTTGTAAAGATTGAGTAATAACAGGCTAGGAATCTGCAACACATGCAGTCTAGAAAAGGAGTGTATAGATGCAGATGTTTGGTTGATATTTATCTTTAATATTAGGAGAGAGTAAATTCAGTGATCTGGTGCACTGGATGTGGCATTATCTCTGAGAAAGCATCAAATGCTTAAGAATTTGCATCCAAAGAAGATCACTGTTGTGCCTAAAGTATTGAAATTTAAAGCAATGAATCTTATCTCTGCAGCAAATCTCTCTCTCTCTCTGTGTTTTTCAGAACCATCTGGCTTTTTTTTTTTTACAGTGCTATCTGGCTTTGTGCATCTTTTTTTCAAAACCAGTCAGGTGATCCGAACAATGACCACGCTGAAAAAAAGGGGCAGAATGGCAGAGCTTGGGTTGTCCCAAATTTTGTCCCTCAGTAGTAAAGGTTAGAGGGACTAGAATTACAATAGCCTTACTGCAGACACATGATAGTATATATGATGTGTATGTACATGTACACATTAAGTTCCAATCTCTCTGTTTGTATCACCCTACTTGCTCAGCTAATCTTGTTCTTCTCCCCCTCCCCTGTCTTGCAAAAATATGTGAATATATTAAATTCCATCTTTAGTCTTCTCTTTGGCTGGTCTTAGTTTGGGAAATTCATTTCCTGCTAGGGCGTGCATTGATGCACTGTTACATATTGCTCTCTGGAAAGAGAACGTTTCTTTTTTGTGATTTCATCCTTTATTTCTGAGGTTGCAGTTCTTAATGAGGAAATGTCTGGCTACTGTAGGGACGTTTTAGGTGAGGAGAGAGGAAAAGGGATCATAGGTTGATTCCCTCCCCTCAACTATTTCCAAATGTGTATTTGGGGGAAAAAAAAAAGAGATTGAAAATGGCAAAAACAGGGCATGGTGGCACAGTAGCAATAGTGATGTGAATCTGCTTTGAGACTGTTGTAAATTTACAAGATATAGGATATTTTCAAGTCAGAAAAGTTTGAGAGTAAAGAATATTCTCATAAACCAAAGTAGTTCTGCATTTATGACAGATGAATAGAAAAGTGCCTAGACAGGAACTGCAAGTAAGAAGTGCCAGTAGGTTTCCTTACCAATACATTTACTGAGTGATGGCAAAATGGTATAAAAATGGTACCCAAACTCAGTACAAGGGCTTTGGATGCCATGACATGATTGGCTGTAGGTGCAGCATTTCACTGCTGCTGCTTCAAGGTAACAGTGTGGGGCACGTGTTAATTGCTGCGTTAGCCTCACTGAAAAAAAAAATCCATTTACTATTGAATTGCTAATATGCTTTGCCTATGCTACTGTGAGATCACATTGGAAACAAGACATTGCAGCTTCATTGAGAATTAAGAACTTCAGGCCAAACAGGAGCAAAAGCATCACCACTTTTCCCAGACAATGCCTTGCCTTTGGCTGAGATCCATAGATAAAAATCTGGGTACTTAAGGACAATATTTGGTTTTTTTTGTTTTGTTCGTTGTTTTAAAAACCAAAAATTAGCACCTTGTAGAAGTTAAAACAATGCCTCAGGGTCTGTACTTTATGTGTCTTGTTTCGTCAACTGATAGAGTAGCCATGTGTTGGTTGGAAGAATATACAGGGGAATATTCCCATTGAATGCAAGATGAGGCAGAGGTGAAGTCAAGCTGTCTGTCTCTTTTTGCTGTGTTTTGAAAAATAGAAGGCTAGTGTATTTAATACTATATTTTTATACTTCCTGTACTTATGTTTTCCATTTTTCTTTAACATATTTTTAACATCCCTGATATGACTGATGTTTTTGCTTCCTCCTTTTATGTATCTATTATGCTGCTTTTAGTCTGAAGTTCCAGTGACTCGCATAACTTAAAACTAATCAACAAGAACTTACCTATTTGATGAACTAGTTTATAAGAGTATAACAAAATATATAGGATGACACTTTTACGGTCGGCCTTCTTGATGCACTGATTCAAAAACAGATGTTAAAAATGTGTCAGAAAACTAAAGCCTGGAGTCCATCTATGGCTTAGGGTTTCATATACTTGCAAGTATCTGAGCTTTCATTCAAAAATGTTGATTTTTTTTTCCCCCAGACAAATGACTGTAAAAAAATATTTCAAACATCAGCTATTCAGACCTACTAATATTTTAGTTTCAGTACAATTATCGAAAGACACTGGAATTACTGTCTTGTTTAACAGCTACAAATAGCAATTGTCACCCGGTTTAACAGTTGTAAACAGGAGATAGAGTTTACCATGGAGAAGGAAATACCACTGGAATGCTATAGTAATTCTAATCTGATAAAAGCCTTAAAGGGAAAAAAACTTCAATATTTGGTTACCCCAACTCTTTGAACATAACAGACAAGACACTCAAAAGATTTTTGTTAACATTGTGCAAAAAAGGGTTATTTAAGCCTGTGTGTTAAATCAAAGTAACATAGAATTGACTATTCAGGAACAATTATTTCCTGAACAAAGAGAAACAGCAACTGTGCTAACAACTCATTTTGCCACTAAATGTTCTAGCTAACTGCTCACTAATTAGTAATGACAAGAAAAGATAATGCATGTAGATAAATGTCTGTGGCTTCTACTATATTGTTTTAAAGCGAATTAGAGACCTAAATTAAACAGAGTACTCCTTATTTGTGTGCAACTGTGTAAATATTTCCTATGGAAACCTGAAACCACATGAAACTCAGGTATTTTCCCTTTGAAAGAACCCGCTCTGTGTACACACACCTACAGCGGACTGGAGGACAGGCGCTGAACTTGCAGCAGTCTTATCCGCTAGGGGTGGGAATCTCTCAGGACAGTGCTGTGATTTATATTCAAGGATTTAAAGAAACTCGTGGTATTTGATTTACAAAAGTTGTGGATTGATAAAATGTATCTTCAACACAAAACGAAGTGGGTTTTGTTTTGGTTTGTGATGATTTGGGTTTTTTAAAAAATTTATAATAAATTGTGCTTGTGGTAATCTGAGTATCAAGGTAAAAGGTAAGCTTGAGAAATCTACTTAATCAGAATTGACATACGAGTCACTGTGGAAAGCCACTAAATTAAAATCCAATGTTGAACGCTGAGGTCTTAGGTTGATTGGTTCCCGTGTGGTGTTTGTACAGAGCCCGCTCAGTGGCAGCTTCTCTCACGATACAACACTCCCCAGAGAGCACACAGATCCCTGAATGCGGGCAGGGATGAAGCGCTTTTCGTAAAGGTCTGAATGCTCCGATTCCTGTGCAAAATGACATGCTTAGCCGCCTTTTGCCATGTATCTGCTACAGGCTGTGATTCCACGACATCCCCCCCTCCCCTGGCCGCACCGATTCAGGGTGGAGTTGCTTTACACCTTGATCCACATAAGATCTGTTTCAGGGAGTGTTTCCTCTCCTTTTCCTAGCCCTTAGCCCTGAGGCGTTTTGCGAGGGGCCCTGATGTGGTGGATCTGGCAGGGGCCGGCCGGAGCCACTGCACACGCCCGGGTTTCTCACCCCTGAGCCGACGCCGCCTGCGCCGGAGCTGCCTGCGGCCGGTGGGGCGCTACCGCCGCCTCGGACACGCGTGGCGGCGCCGGGGCCCCTCCTCCCTCACGTGACGCTGCTTTGTCCTGCGCGAGCCACCGTCGCGGCAAGATGGCGGCGGCGGAGTCCAGTGACAGCGATGAGGAGGATCTGGTGAGCTATGGGACCGCGCTGCAGCCCCTGCAGGAGGGTAAGGGATCCCCGGGGAGCTCGCCTGCCCCTCCTCAGTACCTCTGTCGCGTGTTGCGGCGGACGCTGGGGAGCCGCGCGGGCCGGGAGGCAGCCCGGCGTGGTGCGCTGGGGCCTGGCTGGCCCGGAGGCCCCGCCTGGGTCTGTTCGGTTCGGTCCGGGGCTGCTGTCCGGCTCCGTACGGCCCGCCCTTCGGGAGGGCTGTGGCGTGCGGGCCCGGCACAGACCTGCTTCTACCTTCTCCCGCCGCCCAGGGGTGTAGGGGCTGCCTTGGCAGCCTGCTGGCCTGCGGGGGGGTGCTGGCCGGCCCTGAGCCAGGGACCTCGGGGTGAAGCGGGCTGGGGACGGCAGGTAGGCTGCAGGCGGCAGGAGTGTGGAAAGCTCCTCTCAGCACTGCACCGGCGCTCCTGCATGTGGGTGTGGGCCTGGGGTACCCCAGGGTTTGTGCCGGCGCTGTTCTGGTTGGTGCTGGGAACCTGCCTTTCTTTCTGTCCTTTCCTCAAGTCTCAAAAAAAACAGTGTAAATGTAACTGCTGAAGCGTAGGCGGTTATACTAATGTGAACGTCCTTTGCTTACATTTGTGAGACACACTTGGCATCGTCCAAGGATTTACGTACAGCTATGACTCCTGAGTCCATGCCTCTTATTTCCTAGAAATATTGTTTAAAAGGTATAAATGTTTATGTCAAAGTTTATAGCTTTTGTGTTTTGTTTCAGTTCTGGACTCTGCTGATGTGTTGTAATTTCTCAAGAGTCCGTTCTTTGTACAGTGTTGTGACTGAGCTTATGATTTATCTGGTTGTAGGTGAACGAGTTAAAAAGCCAGTTCCTCTTCAAGAACAGACTGTTAAAGATGCAAAGGGACGATATCAGCGTTTCCATGGAGCATTTACTGGTGGTTTCTCTGCCGGTTACTTCAACACTGTTGGCACAAAGGAAGGTTAGATATTTTTCTTTCTTCTGGGAAAGGTTAATTGATTACCGTAATTTAACGTAAGTGAAAACAAATCAACTGTCATTAAGCGTTTTGGTTTTTTTTTCCCTGCTATTCATTATACTGTAAATAGTTGAATCAGTATTGTTGAAGATATTTCCTCTTGAGTTTTTGGACTGCAGTTTGATAGGTGTTCCTTTGATGTATCCTTAAGATGTAAGGTTGAAGTGTTTGAATTGTTTTCAAAAATTATGTTGCAGTTGACAGTACCTTACTTACATATTTACTTTCTTTAAAGGATGGACTCCTTCAGCTTTTGTATCATCACGGCAGAAGAGAGCAGACAGAACCATTCTTGGGCCAGAAGACTTCATGGATGAAGAGGTATATTTAGAAAGGAATACAGTTCTCTTGGAAGTAGTTGCCATGACAGCAGGTTTTTCAAGCAACTAATTCTTCTAAAGAACTTAAACAGTGGAAAGGGAAGTAACTTTAAAATTACTTTCATGTAGTGTTACACTGCTAGGTCCTACAGGATGTTTCATAGATTGAATTAGGAAGCTTCTGTAATCTCAATATTTAAAAAAACCCAGAACTCAACCCTTTCCCTTTCCTTATTACAAAATACAAATGCTTTTGAAGCTTTTTAAAATATGACCATTCAAGTTATTGAAAAAGCAACTGTATAAACAGCTTGAAAAATTTAGCTAATAAAAAGGTTATATCCTGTTTTCTTTTCTTTGTCATTACAGTAAGTACGCATTTGAGGGAAACATATTTTTAATCTAAATTTTTCCATTTTGTCTATATTTTCCAGGATCTTAGTGAATTTGGGATCGCACCAAAAGATATTACAACAACAGATGATTTTGCATCCAAAGCTAAAGACCGAATAAAAGAGAAAGCTAGACAGATTGCAGGAGCAGTTGCTGCCATTCCAGGAACCACGGCATTTGATGATTTAATAGGACCATCAAAGTAAGTAAATTTAAATAAAAGTTAATCAAACATTTCCTTACACTTAGATGTGTTGTATTGGTTAGAAAAGTAATATTTGACCACACTAATTCATGAAAGAGACTGAAAGATCTGCAGTGTTACACTTTCCAAGTGGCCACCACTGGATTATTTTTTCCTATATGTGCAGACTTGTACCAGGTAAAGATTTACAAACTGGGATGTAGTCTATATGCAAATGTTGATCAGATTTGATTTTCAAGTGGGGTATAAAAACATAATTTCAAATGTATGTATGTTATTTCTCAAGAAATATTAAAAATGTGCTTTGAGGGTTGTTGTTTTTTTTTCTTTTTGTTTTCTTCTTAGAATAACAATTGGCGTTGAACTGTTACGAAAAATGGGATGGAAGGAAGGACAAGGAATTGGTCCACGAGTCAAAAGAAAGCCACGCAGGCAGAAACCTGGTAAGTTCAGCAGAGTTCCTGAACTCGTTAATAGAAAGTCAGCATTCATACACTGATTAGAAAGTTTATTTTAAAGCCTCCTTTTGTTTGGTCTGATTCTTCACTCTTAGAGAAATTTAATAAAGAACTTAATGAAGTAATTTAATACGATGCTATTATGTCTCTTACAGACCCTGCAGTGAAAGTATATGGTTGTGCGTTACCTCCTGGAATGTCTGAGGGTTCTGAGGTAAAGAGGCAAAAGTTGTTTGTTGACCTATGTAAGAATGTGTGCTAACAATATATAATAAAATTAATATATAATTTAGGAATTGTGAACTTGCATAGTCTCATGTTAACTAAACGTTGTAAAAGCTCAACATACAGAACTTTTAGTCATATTTGCTGTTACATACTTTTATTTTGTACAAGGATGAAGAGGATGAATACCAGCCAGAGAATGTGACATTTGCACCAAAAGATGTAATGCCTGTAGATTTTACTCCAAAAGAGAATGTGCACGGACTTGGCTATAAGGGTTTGGACCCCTCACAAGCTTTGTTTGGTGCATCTGGAAGAGAACACCTGAATCTTTTCCCAGGGGGTTCTGAAGACACAAACAATTTACTTGGTGATCTGAGGCACAGTAAAGGGAGAAAACTAGGTATTACCGGTCAGGTAAGGACATTTTTAATGCATTTTATTATTAGTGCAGTAAAATCTAAATACATTTTGATTTTTCCTCTCTGGAAGGTACCTGGTCATTGTACAGTTATTGTAAAAAAAGTATTGAGTGTTGTTTGAGAATGGGATTTTTTTGCTTTTTACTTAATGTGACAATGTGGGCAAATCCATAGAACTCTTAAATGCCTTAACTTATTGTTAAAGAGAACTATAAAAGACCTCACTCTGAATAGTTGGGTGGAGAAAATTCTTGTGTTTTGATTACAGAAAGTTGATATTCAATATGGTTTTAGTTTACTTTTGGTTTTGGTCAACTTTACTTAACTAGAGAGGTTTTTTTCTCCTCCGTGGTATTTGTAATTCTTATGTAGAAGCACTGTGAATTTGTATTTCTGGGAATTAAGTTTGTTTAATTTTCATGTCAACTTACATTTTTTTCCTTTTGAGAACTTAACCTGCTCTTAGTCAGACTGCAAATTTTACCTTGTAAAATTAGACTGCTGTGTACAGACCAAATTCACTGTCCCTCCCTGCTGAGGGAGTGGAATACGTTTGCTTTTGTGTTCAGTGTTTTGGGTTTTTTTCTCTGCTAGTTGATAGCACCTTTTTTGTGAAGCTGTACATTTTTTCCCTATAATATATGTTTACAGGACATGTAATATAATACAGATGGATAGATATACATGTAGGTGTATTCTAACACGTGACTTAAAAGTATTATTTTTATGCTTTTTAATTCTCATTATTTAAACTATATTTTAGGCTTTTGGTGTAGGAGCCTTAGAGGAGGAAGATGATGACATTTATGCAACTGAAACACTGTCAAAATATGATACAGTTCTAAAAGATGAGGAACCTGGAGATGGCTTGTATGGCTGGACAGCGCCTAAGCAGTATAAACCCAAAAAAAGTAAGACCTGTAGTTATATCTAGAGAGCTAGTGTAGTTTGTATTTGGGGAAAAACTGACTAAGTGTCGTCTCTTTTCCAAATATTTTAATTTTCAATGGACTGGTATCTTCTAGCCCTGATATCTGAAACTTCACCTATTCTGTCTACATTGAAGTGTCCAAATCTGGAAATAATTTCCAAAGTCCTCCACTAATCTCAATCTAGACTAAACTCCCAAATTATATTTTTAAAAGGACAATATGGGCTGCTTTATGAGATACAGCATTCAGTTCCACTGAAGGAAACAGATGATTGTGAATCATGGCTACAAAATAAGACCCAATACTTGCAAAAATATTTTTTGTATATATACTTGTGTATTTTCAAATAACATTTGTAAATTTTATCTTGATACCATTTTATTTTTAGTGCAACTTTTAAGTACGTGAAGAACTGTAGTGGTTATTCTAGAGTACCTGTTGATGTTAGTTGTACTCAATAGCACTCATGACGGCAGCTGCATACAATAGTGGTCCTGTTGCCTCAGCATTAGCCATGTTCATCTTAGAGCAATCTCTCTGGTACTAGTTTTTTAGCTGTATCCAGATTCAGAACCCTTAAATTTAAATAAAAGGCATCAAAACCAAAGAACTACAATTATGCTCTGTAGAATATATTGCAAGATGGAAAATATTAATTAAAAAATGCTTTTTGCCAAACATGTGTTAAATATTGACCAACTCTATGGTCATTTTGTAGGGTCTGAAAGAGAAGTTAAATATATAGGCAAAATCTTGGATGGTTTTTCCTTGGCATCAAAATCATCAGCTCCGAGCAAGGTAAGCAGATATTGATATTTTTGTATTAAAAATAACATCAGCGATTTGACGTGAGCTGTATGGACTTTACTGTCGCTCAATGGTTTTTATGTTCTTAGCAATAAAAGTTGTGGTCAGCGATAAATATTGCTGAATGAGCAAAATTATTGCGTTGGAGACTATTCAGTACAAACCTAAAATTTGTCAGACTCCTGGATGAGTTTAAAGTTTGCTTCTTTACTGGCTTTGAACAAATGCCTTCCATGCTATCCATGGTTATTTGGCATAAAGTTGGACTAATGGTTTGATTTAACTTTGAAATTAAAAAAAAATGTACATCTTTTGCTTCTGTATCTTTCAGGTGTAATATTTAATGTTCTATAAAAATTAGGCCCCATGCTTCATCCACTTCACTATTTTGGTGACCAGTTAATTTGTTAGCCCTGTTCTCAGGTTTGCATTGTTTGTATATTTGCATAAATTAGAATGACAAACAGAATTGTGTGACATAGTCCTTTTTCCAATGAAACAAAAGGAAAAACATCTGTGTCATATACTGAATCATATAGGAGGCATAGGGATAACCTTTGAAGTAACAGCTTGAACAAAGAACATGAGGGAAAAGGACTTTGAAAGACATTAAAATGCAGTAAGCAGAGAAGTACTTAACAGTCTAATTAATTGATTATATCATGTGACTTCTGTTTTTAAAAATTAATTATTAAGCAATACCAAGATAATTTTCTCAAATATTGTATTAAATACAAATATTAAAATGCATATTAAAACTCTTGTTAGTTTTACTGTGGCTTGATGTGCATGTTTTCCTATTTTTTGTCATCGTTACATATTAACAATATAACAACTTGTTCCCAAAGTTTGTATTACAATGCCACTTGCTGACTGGGTCTAAAAGAATCAATAGCCTGTAGTATTTGTTTCTACTGCTAAGATGTAAATTGAGGATTTTTTTAGATTGAGGCTACTTTTTCTGAAACACATGTGTAAGTGTTAAATACAAAGTTGTATCTTTCTCTTAATGGATTTTTGTTTTGTCATCCCCCCACCAAGATTTATCCACCACCTGACCTGCCAAGAAGTTACAGACCAGTCCATTACTTTCGACCTGTGATAGCAGCTGGGAATGAAAACCACCTTTTACAGAAAGCATTAGAGGAATCGACTGGAAAACTTGGGAGTGACACAACACAACAAAGCAGGCATGCTTTGAATGCATCTCAGAGGGGAGAACAACTAGGAGAGACTGGTCTAAAAGGTATTGATATATGTGACCAGACCTTTGCTTGTGTTTCACATCCCCTGGTTGTTTACATAACAGTAAAAATTTGGTCTAGCCTTGAATGCTATTTTCTAATAGAAAAATATTAAATCAAGTTGGATTAGCTTGTCATTTTGCAGTTGACATATCTGCCTGTATTTTCATTTACTTAAATCTTTTAAAGAAGAAAAGTTTGGGTATGCTGGTTTTGGCTGGGATAGAGTTAATTTTCTTCTTAGCAGGTAGCATGAGGTTATGTTTTGTATTGTGCTGAGAAAAACATGGAAACATCCTGGGCTTAATGCAAAACTAAAACATCAGTGTGTTGTCAAACTTCCTATGTTATGCTAGTGTGCTGGTGCACAAACAGCTGGGAGGTAAATCCAGTGGCCAGTGGAGTATTTCGTATCATCTGACATAATATTCAGTATATAACTGAGAGGTAGCTGGGAAGCTGGCACTCTCTTCTGGGATTGCAGTTTCAGGACTGTCTCTGCTCCGAGATCGTTAGCTGGGAACAGGCAGGGCCTTGATCAGCGGGTGGTGAGCAGTTGTACNAAAAAAGTAATTTGTAAATGTTTTGCATTTATATCTACAATAGTATTGTTTACAAAGTAATATGTAAATAGATGGTAAATAGCATAAAAGATGTCATAGTGGCTAATTTTTTATCTGCCATCTCCACCATTATACTGTTTATTGATGCTTAAGAACATTTTCTCTGAATGTATATGCATAGTGGTAGGCTTTTTTCCTCCACTAAGGTGGCAGAAATAGTTGTAGTAATTTTTCATTTCATTTATCTCGTACTGCTTTTTTTGGTTTTAGGTCCGTCTCCTTCTGTTTTGGAATACCTGTCTGAGAAAGACAGAGAAAGACTCAAAGAAGTGAAACAAGCAGCTGAGCAAAAAATGAAAGCAAAACTGTTGCCTCAGCAGTCACGAAATAGCAGATTCCAGCCAGCCTCCCCAGATGATGCTTCTCACAAATGGCGAATGTTGTTGGGAGGGCAGGTAGCAAATGCTGGTTCTAGTGACTTCAAACCATTTGCAAAAAATCCAGAAAAACAAAAAAGATACGAAAGTTTTGTGAAAAGTCTTAAACAAGGAGAAAAAGGTAACTGAAGAGATTAATCCTGACATTTTAATTTTGCTCTGAAAAAATACTTATTGGTTCCCCCCCTTCCCTTTTTTTTTGTTCTGTTGCATTTTATGTTCAGTATCAGCTCTCTTCCTGAAATCCACAGCATTTCTCCCTCTACTTTTTAGGGCCAATAGTAAAATAAATTTTTACTGATATTTAATTGTGTTGACTTCAGGAAAATTGCTCAGTAATTAAGTGTCAGCAAGACTTGATTTTAGGCATTACTTTTCATACTTAAAAGCTGTAGCAGAAGTTAAGTTCTCCAGGATGTTTTACTTAATTGCCTGTATTTTTGGGTTTCCTATCTTTCATTTGGCAAAGTAGACTTCAGCTTTGGCCAATACCAGAAACTGTGCACAGAACACACATTTTAATTTAGTTTGTTTCTCTTGGAATAGTAAAACTGACAGATCCTATAAAGGCCGAAAGATTATCAGGTCACAGTAGAACAGCAGTTTTTTTCCTTTTCCCACACAAGACAGGAAAAATCATAATAAGCCCCATACCCTGCACTTCCCGAGGAGATAAGGACACTAAAGTGAATGAAGTAGTTCAGATTTGTGAAAGCTTGTATTACATCACGTCCTTTGGATGCTCAAACTGCCACTGGCAGTTTTGTTCACAGAAATATTTGTGGCTGTAAAATCACAGCATACATGTGGAGCTCTTAATCAAAACCAAAAAAACCCAACCCCCTTCATGTCCTCTTTTCATACTGTATCAGGTGAAAAACCTAGTTTTGTTGGTTTAGGATTTTTTTCAATAGTACTTTTCACTATATGAAAAAATATTTCCTGGTCAGTAGCCTCTTCTGGTTACTGCATTGGGACCGACTACTTGAGCTTTGAACCCGTAGTTCCTCTGTTAACGAGTGGGGTTTTCCCTGTGTAAAACTGAGTATCCTCGTATGACTGTAAGTGCCTCCTGAGTCATAATGATGAAAATGCGGAAATATTTAAATAACTTGAATGATTAAAGAGTCTGTTTGTAAGAGTATCTTTGCTTGGCTGGTGTTATTTCCTGTTCCTTCTAGGAGAAAATTTGAACCTGTTGCTTTAAACAGGGTGTCTACACTTTACAAAAACCTCTGTCCAAATTCTGTGTTAATCAGTGGGCACTTTGTACACCAGGAAGCCCCTTGACGTTACCAAAGCCTGGCCAGGCTTACTCACTGGTTAACTTTTTTTGTTCTGTGCTTTAGTTATTTGCTAGAGCTTTGGATTATACTATTTGTTTTAAACACCTATTAAATACATTAAGTATTTTTAATATTCCTTAGAGGGCAATGAGTAAGGAGTCAACACTACAAGTAAAATTGTTTAAAATATCTATCTTGCATTTGGCAAATGCTGTCATTCTTGCTACCCTGAAAAATTAAATCTGCTTATCAAGGAATAACACAGATGACATTAGTAATATCCTTAAACTAAATACTCATTAAATACTTGCAAGGAGGTGTGCTCATTATCTTATTTTTTGTTTGAAAAGTGTCAGACCTAAGTAAGCTGTAATCTCTGCTAAGCATTTCTCTCCTTATCTTATAGTAGATACATTGGAGCATTATTTAGACCCAAGTATGACGGAATGGGAGCGAGGAAGGGAACAAGAGGAGTTCTTCCGTGCAGCGATGTTCTACAAATCCTCAAGTTCAACACTGTCATCCAGGTTTACCCGGGCCAAATATGAAGATGATGTTGACAAAGTTGAAGTTCCTCGGGACCAAGAGGTATATGCTATTTACAGTACATTGGAGCTGCAGCTGCTGCCTTAACCCTGACTTTCAAAATTATTTTTCCTTTAAAACTTTTTTGTACATACAATGTCAATGTTTTGTTGCCCTTCTGTTTTGCCAGCTTTTGAAAACCGCATACAAAGCAGCAATTTGTTAAGCTACACTTAAATATTTATGTTTCTGTCCTGTTCTTAGTCCTACAACAGTAGTAGTCAGTTTAGTAAGTTGTTACTTATTTAGCAGCTATAAATGTTTGACTTTTTCAGAATGATCTTGATGATAAGGAAACTGCTGTGAAGATGAAGATGTTTGGCAAACTCACAAGAGACAAGTTTGAATGGCATCCTGAAAAGCTGTTGTGTAAAAGATTTAATGTTCCTGATCCATATCCTGAGTAAGATGATTGACACTGATATTTTAAATACTTTTTGAAAATTCTGAGTTCTTCATATGTTTGCAGAAAATCTGTCTTGATGTTTTCTTTTTGTGTCAATAGAGGTAATATAGAACAGCCTCATGTTTTTGCCTCATTAAACACGGTAACCTCTGATAAAATAGTATGCATTTTAAGGACCACTCTAGCTGTTTCAGCTTGTTGTAGATAATTTGTGGCGTCTTCTGTGTTGAAAACAACTATCAACGAACATTTTTATTTCCCTCTAGTTCTTCCATTGTGGGGTTACCAAAAGTGAAACGAGACAAGTATTCTGTCTTTAATTTCTTAACTCTGCCTGAGCCCACCACATCTGTAACTCAAGCAACAAATGAAAAAATCCAGCAGAGTAACAGTCTCAACAGTAAGTTTGTTGTTACTTTATTCATTTAGATATAAATGAAGTAATAGTATAGAAAATGCATATCTTTGTCATGGAGAACACCTGATTTTTTTTAATTCAAAAACCCCAAACAAACAAGGAAATTGAAAATAACTTCAGTGACATTAAAAACTGAAGTCAGTGATATTATGATAATTTCTTCCACCTAGAAGACCTTTATAGGTCAGATATTCATTAGAAAGGTTTGAAAAATGTCAAACTATACCGAAGAAGTAGAGTAATTTAAAATCAGGTAGGCCATGAAATGCAGGATAATTTGGCATGCAGCTGATTTGAATGTTTGCGACTTTTTTTAGAACCAAAGAAACCTTCAAGATGGGATGTGTCTGATAAAGAGAAGGAGAAAAAAGATTCTATCAGTGAATTCATTAGTCTTGCTAGATCAAAAGCTGATATTCAGCAGCAGCCACCAGTGCCAGCAACAGAAGAATGTGGAACTGGGTCAAGTGAAACTCTTCCCACTGAGGTGAGTTTACAATGGTGTTTGAACTTAGAGAGGAATAGCTGTAAACCTTCAC
This sequence comes from Syrrhaptes paradoxus, assembly GCA_013400615.1. Lineage (NCBI taxonomy): Eukaryota > Metazoa > Chordata > Aves > Pterocliformes > Pteroclidae > Syrrhaptes > Syrrhaptes paradoxus. Next base: position 142,406 of record VZTO01009646.1, on the reverse strand, counting down.
AACCCTGTAATAAGATTGGGTAATACACGAATTGATTTAATACAGATCAGTTTGCAGAAGAGCCAACTCAAGATAAGCAGAGATGTGAGATTATACTTTGAAGAATTTAGAGGTTATAACTCTGAGATGTAAAATGTTTACAGCATACAAGGACAGCAAGTATGACTGTACTTGAAGTAACAGTTTAAGAGAAAAGATAAATTCAGTCCCTTACGCCCACTTTGCCCACAGGCACAGGATGTATTTTTTTCTGCTTTGAATGGAGGAGGGTGCATACTTTGGGTGAAAGGTGATATTTTGCTTAAATTTAGTAGTGTATAACTGAAGTTCAAATTAATTAATTAGAATTTATATCTTGGGATCTGTGTAGCACAAATTGCACTGCCCTTTACAGGACATTTGCTTAGTTTAGCAGCATTTCAGAGTTTTACTATTTTGGACTAGCAGTTCCTAAGACTGCATTTCACAGCTATTGTGATATTCGAGTGTTTTGTAAATACACGTCAGCATGTTCAAATCCCAGAGAGGGATTGTGTTTCTTTAGTGTTTACGGTTTGTTCTGTTGCTGTTTTGCAGGTAGCTAATGAAGATAAGGGTCAGGAAGAAGAAAGCAGGCCATCCATGGACTTATTTAAGGCCATCTTTGTGAGTTCCTCAGATGAAAAATCATCTTCCTCTGAAGAAGAGAGTGATGAAGAACAGCAACCGACTGCTTCAGTAATAGATTCAGAAACCACCAAGCAAGTTGATCTACCAGACAGTTCCTCATCTAATGTACCAGGTAGTATTTAATGGATATTCATTTTTATAAATACCTTGTAAAAGCTTCATTTATGAATCAAATACTCCAGGACTGCTAGGACAGTGCTATGCTCTTGTGCAGATCATCTGGAATTGGTGGACATGTAGAAAATGTGAATAATACAGCACTGAATAAGGCCTTGCATGTTACACTGTTATTTACATTGCCACGCGTCTTGCATAGATTTTACAAGCAAACTGCCCTACAGAATATGCTTGTTAAACTGTGAGGGGGGGGGAAACCATCTAATATTAGGGCATACTTCACTGAGAAATACAGGGAAACTTTTATACCTATGATAAATTATAAGATAGATTGATAAATTATGATTGTCTTCTGATGGATCGTTGAAAAATTCAGAAATAAATAGCTTGCATTTATTTGATAATTAAATTCACTCTCTAAATACTGAAATTCCAGTAAAGTAAAATGTTGAAATAGTTTTACTAAGACATAAAAAAAGTTGCACTTTATTTGTATTCTAATTATAAAAGTTACCAGAATACTTCCACAAGAGAGGGGAAAGACCAATCTTTTACTCTACGCCTTAGTAAAATTCAATAAGTGAGCTGTAAAAAGTTCCCATATTTTCAATTAACAAAATTAAATTAACAAAATGTACAATGTACTTAGCTTATAATGGAAATACTTTGTGCACTTACCGTCACAGTTGGTTGTGTTAATATCTAAGTTTTAGTGTTTATAAGCTTTATACATCTTGTGGAGTTTTCATTCTAAGTAATGGAAAAGTAGTACTGTATTACTAAATTAAAGCAAACACATGCACTGATACTTATAGTGTAAAAGGTCAGTTTTGATTAAAACCAAACCAAAACAAAAAAAAAACCAAACAACAAACCCCCATAAAAACAAAAATCCAAACCACAACAGTATGTTGACATGTTTGAGAATGTCAGCTATCCAGTTGGCCAAAGCAGTCCACAGAGATACAGGATGTTGATCAGTTTGCTTACTTACAGATTTTTGAAAAGCCTCCTTTAGCTTTCTTTAGCACTTCTTGGAAAAAGTGTTACCTTGGGTTTTTTTCAAATAAAGAAGTTTGTGTTTTTTTTTTTTCCTAGAGAATACGGCTGCTACAACTGATGCTGGCGCTGCTTTGTTGCCTACTTCAAAGCAGGAACTGGATGCAACAGCAGAATTTGGACCAAAGTTGCCTCCAGCTTTTTCTTCTGGTAGGTTCTGTAGACTTACAGTGTGTAAATTCTGCACATTGTCATTGTATGTAAGATATACAATATTTCTCTTTTAAAAATACATTTTTGAGTAGGTGCTTTTGTGTTATGTCAAATGGTCATCAACAAATGCTTTGTTACCATGCTGTGATCCACTAGCAGGAACATGTTGGCCTGTGTACCAGCTCTATAGAGGCAGTGGTAAAAAGTTGTAGTGAAAATACGGGACCAGCTTGGAATTTATTTTCATAATAGGTTGCAAGGAATTTAATTACAGTAGGAAGGTTACAGTTAAGAGTTTTAGACATTTCACTTCAGTTTGAAAGCTTAGATTTTTTTTTTAATTTATCATATTAGATTAAAAGTAATAAAGAGTTTAGTAGTGAAATTACTGTGGTTTTTGTCGTAGTGTGGTTTTTTTTTAATTTTCACATTTGCTTTGCACTTTAGGCCCTACTTGGCAACAAGAACCAGTGGTGCCAGCAAGTTTTCCTGGGCCTAGTAGGAAAGAAAAACATAAAAAGAACAGAGAGAAACACAAGACTAAGAGAGAACACAAACACAAAAAGGAAAAGGTATTTAATTTAAATAAGCAGTTTATTGATTCTTTGATCTGACAGTCAACATTTTTTATAATTTTTTATGCTAGGTTATAGAAAATAGATTTACTGGGGCTAGAACTTAAGCAACTGTGTTTCTTAGGGGTTTTGAAACCTGAACTTCGGAACAGAAAATTATGCAACTAGGGTGCTACTTTTTCCATATATACAATGTGACTGTAGGCACAATATTGTAGGTGGTTTAATGTTATATGCTGAAGATGTCAGGCATAATCTGAGAACTGCATGTATAATTCATAGCTTGTATACAAATAATAATAATGAAATTCTGTTTTGCGCAGGGGATGAGCACTTGGGATGAAATTGGTGATTTCGGTATATAATTTTTAGCTCATTCAGAGCAGTGGAAGAGAGTCATTAAGTGTTCTGTTTCAGTTAAGCTTGGAGCCTATACTGAAATCAACTTTCTCCTCTGGTTGCCTTTCAGAAAGACCCAAGTCTTTCACAATGAAATAAGGGATTTATTTATCTTCCTTTTACAGAAAAAGAAACATAAGAAACAGAAAAGCAAAGGAAAGCACAAGAACAAAAAATCAGAAAAAGACAGCAGCTCAGACACTGAAGACAGCAGTGACAGCCTTAGTGATACAGATACCACAGGCTTGTCAGCCAAAGAGCTTCTGAGAAGGTAAACAGAAAGTTTACTTAAACACTTGCAAATTTTGCAGTGGATAACCAAAAACCTCAACTTGAGATGTCATTCTAGAGAACCTATTTGCAGCAAATATGAATCAGTCAATTTCTATGAATAAAACAAATAATGTAGTACTGCTCAGTTTTTTTTAATAGAGTGAGGAAAGATTACAAATGTTGGGCATCTTAAGCTAGAGGGTAATTAATTTTAGGATAGAAGCCTCTCAAGGTAAAGGGCACTAAATACACAACTCTGCTAGTTAATGGAGGTGATAGTTAAAGATGACTGATACTTTTGGAGGGTATTTTGAATGGGAATTGAAAATTAAACAAGTGCAGGTGGTTATTCATATTTCCGTTACTTTGTCTACTTCTCTTTACTTGAAGACATTGGAAGCAGCACTGTGCTTCAGAATGTTTTGAGTCTGCTTTGGTTGGTTGATAATTAGTGAAAGATCTGATTCAGATAGATTCATTGTGTGGCATTGATGTTTAAGATAATTCTGTGCTTGAGCAAGGAGCAGTGAAGCAAGTAGAACAATGCTTGAGTCACATGTCTGCTGAATTTAGACTGTGCTGTTACATTTTTATAAACCAGAGACTTTAACATAGTGCCAACTGAAATGTGAAATTTGAAAAAGAACGATCTGCAATTTCATTGTGCTCAGACATCTGAAGTAAATTACAATCATAAGGAACTGTCTCTAATTCGGATCATAGTCAACTTTAAGTGCATCCCATGTGGAACAGTCATTGCATTGGCTTATGTTTAGCATTTGGTATTAACTGAAGGAGAGGTGTCAACATATTTTTTGAAATACCACATCCAACTGGCCTAATGGCTAAATGCCTGGAGCCTAGGTATTTAGTGGAATGAACATGTACTAACAGAAAGGCTGGTGTTCCACAGGGCTCTGCCTTCCGTTCCTTTGGAACTGAGCTGCAGTTATGTCTTGGTGTTTTCTTGTTAAAAAAAAACAAAACAAAAACAACTTCTCCTTTGACTTCTAAATAGCTAACATGTTTTAATGCATTTTGCGCAAAATAGTTAGGCTTCTTTGTACAAGCAGTTATTTTAGAAATCTTCACATTTGCATGTCTATCTTTACATCACCAAAAAATATGTTTCTCGCATAACTCAGATCTCTCTCTCAAACTAAGGTTTAAGAAACTGCTCAAGTAATTAAATGTTGCATGTTACTATTCAGTCTGACCTTTCTTTTTTCTTTCTCCTTTTTAGATTAAAACAACTTCAGTATTGAAGAGGTAGCTTGCTTTCTTCAGTTCTGTGTGACTTTTGATCTCAAGTTTTTGATCTCCTCTGTGATGGTAGATCAATCATGTATACTTTGAAGCACTGTAGATATTGTATTCATATTGAATTTGTTTGGAAGTAAATGTGCATATGTTTATTTTGTGATGCTTCATATGTTCAAAATGTATGGATTATGCAATGTTGAAAAGAATCCTTTCAAGGCAGCATAATCTGAAATACTGCAGGCTCTGTTTTAACTAACATGAAACAAGGTATTTTAATAAACTTAAGGATTAAAAATAATTTTTGTAGGGTAAATCATTGCCTAGGACCTCTAAAAGGCTGCAGAGGAAATTTCAGTCTGAATTAAGTTAGGAAGTTAAAAACTAAGGCAATGTATATAGGGTGCAATGCAGGAGTTCACATTGCAGTTTTGCAGTATCTGGCTGTACTTGAGCTGTTTTTACATCTCCAGATTGTATATAACACTTACCATCGCAGCTCTAAACCAATAAACTGTCACTTTGACACAAATTATTACGGCTAATGTACTAGTACATTAGTACTATAATTATAACCTGCCTTATTTTATGGGGTTGTAAACAGTTTTCATTGTACCACTTTTTGTTTCATGCAGTACATTAAAAAACAATTGTAATCGTGTGGAGTTATTTTTAATATAAAGCATGAACGGACCCTGAACTGCTTTCTGAACACCCACGCTCTTATAGAACTGCTCTTTCCCCGTGCACAGGGAAACCAGAAGAATATTCCTGGTTAAAATGATGAATAAACACCTTAATCTGAAATTCACTGCTGTAGAGGCAGTTCTCTGCGCCCTGATTTAATGTAATTTTCAGTATCCGCAGCTTTGTGACACCTCTCGCTGTGAGGTGATCCGAGTCTCGTGTTGACACGCAGATTGTGGGCTTTTAAATGTAAAGTCAAGAAGAAAACTCGAGTGACGGAAGGGAAAATAAGAAATTGGACTTTGAGTTGCCTCCGTTGGAGGAAAAAAATAATCTCGACCCTCGCCTTGCATGGCCGTTGCCCCTAGTTCGTCCCCTGTGAGAGCTCCACAGGCGCGGGGAGCAGGAACGCAGCTGCTCCGGGCCACTGCCGCGCCGCCGCTGCCTGAGGGGGAGCGCGTGGCGCAATGGCGGCGGGGAGCAGCCGTGAGGAGGACCCCTGGGCGCTGGTGCTGCCGCGGCCTTCCCCGGCGGAGGGTCATGGGAATGACCGTGAGCAGACGGCGCAGGTAGGGAGGGGACGGAGGGAGGGAAGGAGCCCTGGGCTTGGCGGGCCGGCAGCGCTGGGGCTGGGGCAGGCCGGGCTCTGTGACAGCCGGGGGTGGAACAGCGCCCTGTGCCGTTCCGTGTGGTGAATGCGGGTGGCAGCTGGCTTTTTGTTAGGTCTGCTCTCACAAACATATGCTTGACAGTCGTGGCCAGCCTCCCAAAGGAACGAAGAAAAGCCTTTCCAAAGTACTTTTACAACATTTGTAACGGTCTTGGCTAAAACGTGTGGCCTGAGAGCCTGGTGTGCTGCCCTTCAGGCCGGAATTGAGGAGACAAGCACTGGGAAGACTGGAGAGAGAGACTGCATGAGATGTAGAGATACTCATGAGAGGAGGAAGAATTGGGAAACCAAACCAAACCTCCTTTCCCTCCAGAAAAATAAAAGTAAAATCCACGTCCATCAGCCTTCCTTTCTTCACCAGATTTGGTAAATATGCTGCGAGCCAGTACCAAGGAAAGGATGTTTTCAGCCAAGTGGAACTTCAAATACTCTGCTCCAGCTCTTGCTTTCATACTCCCCCTCGTGGACTAAGCTGTCAAAAGTAATTCCAATGAATAGTATTCCTAAACTTTGTTCTCTTCCTTTACAGATCCAATTCAGAGTTCTGAGAGGACACAGTGATACAGTCAGCTCCTGCCATTTTTGCTTTGAGGACGCAAAAATACTTTCATGCTCTTATGATAGAACAGTGAAGCTCTGGGTATGTTATGAATGCAACAACAAATTAAAATAAAGCTGAAATCAAACAAGGAATGTTATACAGGCATGAAGATTGAATCATCAAGGGGCCTTCTGAAGATATTTTACTGAAGTTCAAAGATAGCAACTGTAAATGTTTTTGCAGTCACAAATAGTAAAACTCCTATTTCATACTTCAAACATTCTCTGACATTAAAGGGTGACCTGTGTAAGCATATGAGCTTGAATCGGAGCTCTGGTTTATTAATGTTTTAAAACTGTAAGTTGATAAACAAAGCTTACTCCTTTACTCGTGAAAGTTCCTTTTTCTGACTTGTTTATGTGTATGACTTTGGGGAGAAGGTAGGGATCACACAGTTGTTATCACCATGGCCATGGTGTTTTCATACTTGACACTTGCTTTTCCCTTTTATTTAAACTTGATATGCACCCTTTTATTTTCTTGCTGTTCCAAGTTTTGTGTAGTTAGCTGGGGTTTCTCTAAAATTCCAGCGACTGAGAAGAGTAACAGTGAGATCTGAACTGGGGAATTGTACAGATTATGGGTGATCAAATCTAAATTTAGTCTAACAGATAGCTTAGAGACATAATTGTGTGAGCCCTTGAATTTTATGCAAGCCAATGACAATGTAGCTGTGCTAAATAGATTGCAGGCATTGAGATCTGGCATATATTAAAAAAATCATTATTTGATTCAGGAATTGGTGGTGAGTTATACTAATGCCTTAATATGATACGAATACAGATGAAATAATTTTATAAAGGATTTTAAGTTTTGACTTATTACCAGTGCAGTACTAGGTTTCTACCATAATCCAAACCTTTTCTCAAATGTACTGAAAAAACCCAAGAACTCCAAAAGTGTAAAAACTACAGGCAATGTTCAGGTTAGCACCATTATGTTATCTAAGAGCTGTGGATGGCTTGATCCAAGAAATCAGGAAGTCTAGGATGAAAAGAGTCCCATCTTTTAGTGGTCAGTTGTCAGGTAAAGAAACGTGGAGACCTCTAGGCAAGTACTGTGGATAGGAGAAATAAAAGTAAGTGGATCTCACTGTGTTAGTCATGACATTTACAGTTCAATAACTGTCAGATTGACAGTTCCAAAGTTCCCTGCTTTGTCTGAACTCAGAACTGGATAGTGAAATGTCATTTGGCTGTCTTACATGTAAGTAAACTGAAATCCAGATGCAAAAATAAGAAGATAATCCGTTAATATTTTTAAGCACAGTAAATACGTTGCTTTTGCTGGAAAGGCTGTAATATGCCACTTGCCTGAGTGTGGAAGGATTAATCTAAGAAATACAAATAATTTTTATCTATGGTAGATTTATTCAACACTTGTTGAGTGATACTTATTTTTCAGAATCTGTCTCAAAGTACTGGGAACTTTTCAACAGCAATGTATAGGCAAGATTATATTCACTTGGTTTGATAATCTTAATTTTGTCTGGACAAGCCTAATTTCTTCCTCTGCAGGAACAGCTGAAGCAATTAGAATTCAGGAGACTACAGAGGACTTGGTCGCAAAGGGCTAGGCCATCCCTGACAATTTAACTTTGGGTTTATCTTTTTTTCCTTTGAAAGAGTAGATATCAAATGAGTGTACTGAGAAAGTATTTGACGTTCGTGTTGAGAACTGGCGCTACCTCACTGACAGTCCACGCATCTTTTGGAAAACAGATGTTAATAGGGTGCACAGCAAACAAAGGCTAGATAAGTGTAGAAGAGCAGTTGTGACTGCAAGGTTTTTTTGACTCAGAAAAAATAGAACAAGAACATATAATAACTTTGATCTATTTTTTTCTTCTGTCTTAGAGACATGTCTAATGATTCTGGTGTTGTTAGGCTTGCAGTGCATTGAGACACATTCAGAAAATAAGTAAAAAAGTGAAAAATAAATTTACTTTCGCTCCAGTTTTGTGTGTTATCGAGAGCTGCCAAGTTAGCAGGATAGCTCCTTCAAGTGAAGGTCCTTTTAAGGAAGCAACTCAAGGTCTGAGACTTGACAGCTGATGTTAAAAAGGGGAGGAGATTTTATTCTCATATTGAAGACAAATGAAAGAACACCTATGCAATGAAGGGAGTTTGCTTCCAGACTGACTCTGAAACATTTTGGTACATAGGCAAACAAAACTCCAACTGAAATAATTGGGTTAGTCATGGAAATAGAAGGTTATTTACCTAGATGAAGGTATGATGACTGGTCGTGTGAAACTGGCCTGTGAGTTACTCTGCATGTCAGCAGTCCTGGGTTGGTTTTTTTTGTTGTTGTTTTGATGTTTACAGTCAGGCACCATGATGCATTTGTAAAACTTGATTCATATTTTTATTTGCATTGCTAAAGAACCTCAAGGCTTTACTCATGGGTTAGGACTGCACTATGCTTTGAACATAATACACGTATGACAAAGTCTCCTCCTGAAGTCACTTAAAACTCTGTGTAAACACACTTAAGTGTATAGAAGATGATGGAGTAATACAAATGAACTAGTAATGCAGAATGGGTCGCCATCTCGGCACTTCAGCAAGCTGTTGATTGCTGTTGTAAGAATCACAAAACAGAAATTTAAGAGGGATTTTGTATTATGAGAGAGATTTCCAGTTATTTATAGATTACTTCTTCAAAACATGAAGGACAGCAAGGGGGAACTCATACATTCAGAAAGTCTAACAATTGAGTGGCAAAGGCTGGCATCAAAGGGAAGGCAGATAATGTCTGGGGATAAATGACAAAGAGCTTTGTATTTGAATGACATAATGCAGACAGTAAGGGAAAATTTGTGGAAGAGCATTGCTTGTGGATACAAGCAGAGGAGGCTCCCTTTGTGAAGATAAAGAAAATGATGTTACAATAATTGATAAAGGAATAGCAGGTCTTGAGAGTGTGAGTTTTAACTATGTGAATGAAAATGGAAAGCAATATTTTAGTTTAAATAGGAAGACTTGCCAGGATTTAGGTACAGCATGATTGTGAGAGTCTAAGGAGAACTATTTTCGGTAAATTTCTGGTGAAAACTATTGTGGTGGGAAGGAAAATATGAGTCTGGGTGTGATAGATGAAGAGCTCTGTTTCAGTCAGTCTTGAAAAGAAGGAATAGAGGGTCTGAGATTGTGCGAGTAACTAAGTAAGACTAACTTTACTGATTTAACAAGTTTTGTTTTCCCTTATTTTGCGATGCATTGTATTTTTTTATAATTTAGCAGAGCACTTCCTAATCAAACTCATTTGGATTTATTCAAGGATGTTGAGAAAGGTTTTCCTATTCAAGTTTTTGAAGAAGAACACACCGCCCCAATTTCTGAGTGCAACTTGACTCCTGATGACAGAAGGTGACCATTTTCTATCTTATTTATTTTTTAAAAAAGATGGGTTTTGTCATTTCGAGGTCAATTTCAGTGCATGTGGAAATACCTAGTACAAAATTTAGAACAAATAAATTACTTTTTCAGACCTTCCTATGGTTTCCTGACTTGTACTGCATCAAAGTCAAACTTATTTTGCTTAGTTTTGTGCTCCATGGTAAGTAATTCTGTTACCATTGTGTCTTACGTCTCCCTTCCTCAATACACTCCTACTTCTCTCCATTCTTGCATTTTCGTTTATGCTGTCCATAGTCTGCTAGCTGACTGGTTACTGCCAGACTCCTTCAATCACATGCACTACTGTCAATCTCACCTTGTTCTCACCTACAATTTGTATGGAAGCTCTTAAATACTTTTCTGTTTTACATTCATACAATACAGTACAATTCTGTTTTTATTGTCTTAAGTGGGTATTGGAAGTCTGATTATAGCCTCTTTTAGAGCAAAGGACTGGTCTGATACTGTTTTTTGAGTTATATGGGTCTGGAAGTCTATCTTTGCCATATGATCTGAAAGGGGTATATAAATATATATATCACTTGTATAAAAGAACAACATTGAATTAGCCAAGGTTCAGGGGTTCATCTGTCAATGAGATTTATACCTTCGTAAAAGTTCTCTTCTGTCTGTATTGCTTATTAATATTCCATAGCCTTTCCATTAAGCCTGTCTTGTCAATTAAAGAAGAAATACATCTTAATCCAGTGTCAATCTGTGGACATAATAATTAAAACAGCTGTAGCATATATTAACATTCAGTTAAGTAGGTCATGCGGTGCCTCCAGCAGTACTATTTGTGGCATATTTTATCATTAAGTCATAGTTTAAATCAATTTTTATCAGATTGTAGAGTTGACTGGTTAGTTTTTTGATCACTGAATAGTTCACGTGCTACACTACCTATAGCAATTGTGTATATTTTTGAAACTTGCTAAACAGTGAGCAAAATACCATTGTGTACAGCGTTGGAAACGACTTTCCAATAAAAAATTCTACCAGTTCATAAACCTCACGTAGTCTTTTGTGTTACGTGTTTCCATTTAGGAGCAGAGATTGTGTTTGTGGCAAGAAATATACACATATAGAGAAAATAAAAAGATTTTAATAATATAATTATATTTTTAGTTGTTAGAATGTTAATACATCGACTTTCTTGGGCAAAATGTTTATACAGTGACAGTTTATGAAATTTATAGAAATAAAAAGCCACAATGCTACTAAATTTTGTTGTTATATCCAGTGACATTCAATATAAACATTACTTTAGATATTTGGGAATATTTTAATAAAACTTTTTGGGGGAGATTTTTTTTACCTCCGTTTAATGGAATCCTGCCAGTTTTAGTAAACTTTATTGAATAGCTTTGTTCTCTATTGTGGCTTTGTGTTTGTGCGGAGAAGCGTTTGTGGAAGAGGGTTACCCAGCAATGCAACTGCTGAAAATCCAAAAAACTCTATTGATAAGAATCCTTCACGAAGTTCAATAAAGCAAAGACATCATAATGGCTTTAAAATTATTCTAACACTGGAAATAATTAAATATCATGTAATGGATTAAATGAAATTGCCTGCTTGCACTGAAGATTACATACGTGACATTTTTATTATAGTTTATTTTTGAAATATAAGTAATCATTTTTTCAACTAAGCTATGCAATAATTGTTGCTGTAGCCTTTAAAAATTATTTTGAATTTGAGGATGTCAAATAATTGCCAGAACTAAATGTTGTCATTTATTTTTTAAATGCCTTCTTTTAAGTGAAAACTTTGGTTGCTGTTTTTGTTAACATTTTTAGAGTGGTAACATCGTCATATGATCACACTGTCAAAGCTTGGGATATGGAAACAGGAAAAATGCTTGTATGTATCCTTTTGAATGCATCTTGCCGAAGGTACCACTGTAAAATTAAGATTTATTGCTTTGCTATTGATAAATAAGAAAATAAACATTCTTTGTTAGCACAATACAATGTAGTTATGGTAGGTAGGCTTGGTTTCTAGTCCTAGTTTTGGTTATGATAATTGCTTGATCCTGGGTAAGTCTCTTGATGATCATGTCTCAGTTATTTCAGACACAAATGGGTATGATGATAATATCCTGTCTCAGAACATACATTTAAGGTTGATTAAATTAACATTGTAGGATTTGAGCAGCCTTGTCTACTTTTTAGTTTATTGCTAATGCGAAAATAGAAAAATTGAATATAAAGACATCTATCAGCTTCCACCAAAATAAAATAGTATCAAAAGCCTTCTTTTTGAACCTGGTTACATGTTACAGAGTGTCTGCTGTAAAACTCTCTGTAAACCTCAAGCATGTTTCTAAAACCTTTTATTTTCTCTTTAGTGGACAGTTGAACATGAAGGCATTGTAACTTCATGTAATATTTCTTGTGATGGCAGATATGTGGTATCTGCTTCAGACAGAGAAAATACCGTATGTGTCCTTGATGCAGCAAGTGCAACCATAGTGGCACATATCCAAGGTAAGACTTAGAACTTCTACATCTTGTTTATGCAGCTCTTGAATTTTTTTTATTTCTTAGAGAAAAACTGAGAAAATTTATCAATTCATTTCAGTTCAAATTGCCTTAGTTGAGAAAGGCATAAGAAATTTACCTGTCAGACATTAAACTCAGTATTTTTCAGAATAGGCTTACTGAAATGAGATAGTGGGCCAAAATTAGACCGACTGATTCTTTTTTGAAGCATAATTACCTTTGAAAGTAATTTCACTAGTGAGACCTCCATCCCATGAAGCTTCCTCTCAGGACTGCAGGTCAGGGAGTTTGCCATTCCTGCAGAATCAGCTTCTAAATATATGAGCAGTCTTACAAATGTTAAATTAGCATACGGTTAATGTGCTGCTGTGAATCAGAGCCTGATTGTAAAATCATCTGAGTTTAAAAATAAAAAGTGCAACAAATGGATCCTAATAGCTTCATTAGAACTGGCTCTGTTAGGCGACACTATCAGGACATATTTTGTTTACATTATTTTGATAAAGCGATTTGCATTCTTAGGGTATAATTACTTAAGTGCTTCCTAAGAGTCTGAGTAGTTAACTGTCATTGGCATTATGGTGTCATGCTTCTGGACTTATTTTCAGGAATGGAGCAGAGAAATAAGTTACTACAGGGCAGCTTGTGAATTTACATTACCTGTATGTGTTGAGTGCCTGGGTACAGGTTCCTATTTCACACTCTCTTCAGGAACTATAAGGCCTCTTTTTCATTGAGAGACAAATGAGGAGGTGTCCCAGACAGTGAAATAGTGATTCTGAAATAACAGTGGTTTGGAAATAGACTGACGCATAGATGCCGTAGGTAGTTCTGGCTTTCAGACCTGTGTTCTGAGATCCAGATGTAATTATTCAAAATAACTAATAGTCTCACTTGGTGTTCTTTGTATAGGTCATCACAAAAGTACAATCCCAAGATGTTGTTTTGACCCTGATAACCAAAGAGTGACGTCAGTATCATATGATAAGACCATAAAACTATGGAATCTGAGAACACGATCCACCTCAATTACTATCAATGAGTAAGAAACAATACTATAGTTAATTATACACAACATTATTTGCAACTTTTACAATTATCAGTGAGATTTATGCTAAGATTTGTACTAGAGAAAAGGAACAATGATTTTTGAACTAAATAAAGTAACATGCAAAGAAATTACACATATAAAAATTATTAATAAAATTGTCCACTCAAGCTTCCTGCTGTAAATAATTGAAAAATTGTATTTTGATGACTGTAAGCATTTCTAGTGCTATTTTCTTAGAGCTTCTAGGTTCTTGGGTATATGTAGAGGCAGAAGATAGCATATGCAGTAAGGTACTGCAGTGTAAACTTCTAATGTCCGTTAATTAGGAAAAATGTATAATCATTGATGAATGAGAAGATAAAATATTACTTAGAATAGTGAAGTCTTTAAAAACATTATGGAGAGAAGCAAAAATAATAACAGAGGAAAAGGAGAAAATATGTCTAGGTATTGGAAATTGATAATTAATCATGAGTTCTTACAGGATATTTTGTGATAATTAGGTTTTGCACTGCACCCAGATCACCTTAGCGCTTCATAAAATTTGTGGGCCTCAAAGCAACCACAGCATGATCTACTCAGCCCCTCAAGAGCTCCAGTGAAGACCTTACAGACTTCCAAACAATCTTAAGCTGCAGCTTAAGCTCACATGTTTCTGTTTAGATCCACTTCAGAATGGAGATCAGATTATTCCCTTGTTTTCATCTACATTTTTATATATATCCAAGAATTTATATTATTCCTTCAGAATCATCTTTCCAGTAGATCAAACCAGCCTTATTCATTTAATATTTAATTATTATTTTCTGCTTATCATTATTCTTGTTGATCTCTGAGATTGTTCCAGTTGGCCTACATTTTCTTGACTTACATGGCCCCATACTGTAAATGGTATTCTGTCTAAACTGAAAAAATAGAAACAAATTATTCTTACATGCTTCTCTGTAGGTGTGCCTCTGTTCATACATGCTGGGATGAGATTTGCTCTTTTTTTGACAGCATGATGGTAGAGAGGAGTCAGTGTTTGTTGCATCCTTTTTTGCAGAACTGTGATGTAGTCCATTTTCCCCTCCCCTTACATGTGCAGTTGATTATTTGTATGTTACTACAGAATGTCAGACTTGACAAAATTGACCTGATCAGGCAGCACATGTATTAGATAATCAATTAACACTGTAACACTTCTAGAAACTGCAGTGACAACAGCATTGTTTCCTATAGAGACTGTTACAACCCTTTTATCTTCTTGATAATTTATTTAATTTGTGAAGATAATTTTGAATTTTAATCTTATCCCTTGTATAACTGCGGACCCCGTACTTTTTATCTCCTTAGCTGCGTTGTTAATGGAAATATGAAATAGGACTGGAATCAGGACAGAGGCTGTGGAGCCCAGTTCGGGATGTACTTTCATTCTCTCTGAGTGCAGAGATTGTTTTTCCAGATCATTTTTCTTTATATGCTTTTGGAGAAGGTCACGCCATGTGCCAGAAGCCTCGCTCCATGTGATCTCCTGAGCCTTCACACGCTAAACTCTTGTGTCTCTCACTGAAGGCAGTTATACAGTGAAAATGTTATGTCAATGTGGGATATTGTTATAGTTTTAAGAAGGAAGTATGCAACAATAGAGATGTGAAATCAACCATTAAAAATATCAATGGTTTTAAATAAACTCAACCAATTTAACTTTGAATTCTTAAAACAATAATAAGAGAGAGAGTTTGCCTTTAAACACTGTAATAAAATTGTCTTTGAGAGATTAAGAATTACTTTGGATGGGAAATTAAATCTGGAACATTGTAATGTTTCTGTTAAATTGCAGTGACTACAGCAGTGTTTCCTGTAAGAAATGCTCATAATCCTTTCCCCACTGCAGATTTCAGGAAGCACTAGAGTCCTCACCCAGTTCCGGAACGTCCAGATTTCTTTTCTGATGGATATCACTGCTTCTAAAATTAGACTTTAATCTAAATTGTTGAATCTTTAGTATTTTTCCTCTGAATGTTTGAGTTGAAATTTACATGTAGGGATAGATGTATTCTATTTATTTAATGAAAAATGGGTGGCTTTTTTTGTTAATTTAGTAAAATGTGGTTGTGTTGTAGCTGCTGAGCAATTTCTTGTTAAGCTGTGTTCAACAAAAAAAAATGGTCACTTGTCACTTAACAGCTAGGGTTCAATCCTGCAAAATGACCTATTTCTATAAGGGACTGAAGCCCATGCTGGCTGTGAGGTTATAAGCAGCTCCAGAGACTTTACAGAACTATCCATATGGTTGAAATTCAGAATATGCTTCTGATGCTTTACTGAATAGAGACAAGGTGCTCAATGCTGCAGGAGGCTCTTTGAGAGATTTGTAATGGTTACAAAAGCTCTTCCTGTGTTTTTCATTTGTGTTTCAGGGGACACAGCAATGCTATCTCAGATTGCTGCTTTACCTCTGATGGTCATTACTTGTGCACAGCATCCTGGGACAAAAGCTTAAAAATATGGGATATAAAGACAGGAGAATTTCGGTGTCCTGAACCTGTTTCCTTGAACCAAGGACATGAGGGTTCTGTTAGTTCCTGCCTTTTTAGTCAAGATGGTGAGTTATCTTACTACTAGTGCATGATTTATCTCAATACCTATATATAGGACATCTCAGATAAAGCACAAGTGACCACTCTCATCATATAGGTAATTAATTCATCATTTCTAAGATAACATGTTTAGTTATGAGAAAATGATGTCCCTGTAAATAAGTAAATTGAAGTTGATGGTCTGTGTTCTGTCTTAACCAGGCAATTGGAACACCTGCTTAATTGATATAACCATCAAGAGGTGTAATAAAAGGATCATAATGGAGTAAAAGCACAATGCTATGTTAGAAGATTAACTTAGCACTTGCAGATATTCTTATAACATTAGTTAGCTGAAAAAACATGTTCAGTAAATACTCTACTGGTCTATAATAATTAGGGAAATGTGTATGTGTTTGTTAGTACCCACAAAAGTAATGTTACTTCTCAGCCCAAACAACATATGCTAGTAATGTACTTCTGAAAAACTTCATGAACAGCATTAAATTAGTGTTACTACAAAGTGCTACTGCCCTGAAGCAGCTTCTCTTTGCTGGGAAGGACTAATATGAATTTCTGTACGTTGTGATCTAATTGGCCATTTTCTTTTGCAACTTCACGTCTGAATACTGCAGTAAAGATGATTCCTGAACTGCTCACAGCAGGTTAATCTGCAGTTATACCCAAATAGTGCCTTCTGAGTGAGGCAACTCAAGTAAATACATAGCAACTCTGTGGGGAAAAATGAATCTGGCTTGAAGACATGCAAATGGAAATAGGTCTGTGAATATTGGAATCTGAAAGCATGCTTTCCACACTCAACTCTATTTTTTTTGTTTTTATTCACTGTTGAACTAACAATTCTGAAAGTATTCTCTATATTTTAATTTTTAAACAAGGTATCTTGTTAATTTTCTAAGTCAACAAAATTTGCATATGTTTTTTTCCAGCCAGTTGTGTTTGCTAAATTTATGCATTAATATTAACAAAATTAAGAACATTGACAACAAGTAGCTGAAAGGAACTTCTACGATCTTGTTAAGACATGACTAATAGCTCATTATTTAATTTTTTTAATGAAGTCTGACTCACTAGGAGGAGCCTCTTTTAGTTGCCTGTATGACAAAGCAAAGATAAAATGTATTCTGATTTTACATTTCAGCATCACTACTTGTGTCTGGTGGATATGACAAAACTGTAGCTATATGGGATATAGATGCAGCCTATAAAAAGCTAAGCTTAAAGGTACCGAGCTCTTATTTGATCACTAGTTTGATGGGAAGGTGTAAAATGTATTGCTGGTTTAAAAGCAATGTATATTTCATTATCTGACAAATAGCCTTGCCCATCCTTTTTAGATACAGGCAGGAATATGTCCTGTATTTGTGTGATTTAATTTCCTAGGACACTATATTCTTATACAATTAGCTACAAAGACATTGCCTTAGTCAAGTCAGTTGTTAATAAGCTATTACATTTCTCTTTTTATGAACAAGCTCATTTATGGATTATATTGGATGGAGTTGGATGTATGTTTTAGGAGAGAGTTTCTTCCAGGACATAACAAGAGCCTGGATAGTGCAGATATTTTGAAATGCCTCACTCTTATATTGCTGTATGTTTACATACTTCCTTATATCCACAGAAAATAGTACATTAAAAGGGAGGCGTTCTAAAAAATGTAAATATTGGTGTTGAGGTTGTCAAGCCCAGCTCAGTCCCTAGGTTACATAGTTTACATTACCGCGTATAGTGACAGGGATGTGGTCCAACAAGTTACAGCACTTTTTAGGATGGATGATTCTGTAAATGAGGTAGCTATTCAGCATTTAGCTATCCCTGCTTAGGGGGATAGGCTTCCTCTTTTCTGCCATATCCATGGCAATACTACCCAAATTTTGAGGTGGTAAGTAATAACTGCATGAAGTTTTTAAAAAGTCCAACTCTCATGAGGGTTTTTGTGTGCCATCATGACTTTATTTTTTGCAGACATACCAGGTTATATTACGATACCTTTCATTCATTTCTTCCTTTAGTGGAAACAAGCTGCAAGACTTGAACTAATGATCAGATGTGGGTCAAAGAAAAGGATTAACAGTATTCATAAAGTTATGTGCCTGGATTTTGCAAATATTAGTTTCATAGAACTCAGACAATGTCAGAGTTCAGATTTGCAACCTTGGCTCTTTCCTATCTTATGAAAATATCATTTTAATGGACTTTTTACTTACTGCATATGCTATTCAAGGCTTAGTTAAAACACTCATGAAAAAACCCACCTGGAAGATCTCAGACAAGACCACTTCCCTTCAAAATCTTTGGCTTAAAAATAGCTTTCAGCTGCTGTCATATTCAAGATGGCATCTTCATGTAGGAGAACTCATAAGCCTGTGCCTCACACCGGTTATCTTAAATGTAAGCTTACATACCCTCCAGAATTGGAACTGTACTGATTAAACCTTTTGAGCAGTAACAGTACATATTCTCCACCAGCATCGGTGCTTTGAATAATACAGCTACTGCAAATCTCCTAGTTCACAGCACTCACTGTAAGTAACTCAGTTTGCCATAAAGAAGGTATCTGTTTAAATGTTAATATCTTTGTAACTATGGAGAATTCCAGTTTAGAATCCCTGCCTTGGTGCAGTTGCATTCTGGGCTCATAACTAAATTTAAAAACACCTTTTAAAGATTTTGATATAAAAACTGTTTTGTGTATGCATAAAGAGACTACTTCTCTGTGCTGGAAAAATGTATATTCATCTTTTTATTTTATTTCTCAGGTGGGGCACTTGTCTCTCAAAATGATACCATGTCTTCCTAAACTCTAGGAATTTTATCATTGAATAACCTCCCTAGCTGGAGTAAATAATTCATGTTAGATTTTAACCTGTTTCTGTTTTTATGCCAACTCTGTGCTTTTAACCAAACATCAGCTGTGCTGGTGTTGTCAGAACGAGGATATCCGATACAGCTGCTTCGCCTGGCCTGCTTTCAGGACTTGTTTCCTTCACTTAAAATGGGAGAGGCTGCCTTGTGTTCTCGCAGCTCTTTTCTCCATTGTTGCAGGATAAACAGCCTCAAGATTGTTTAGGTAATGAGTGTTAGAAGTCAACTCTCTCTTTACAATTCATTATTAAACTATTCAAAAAAATAGAAAAGACCTATGCCTAAATGGAGCTTAAACCCATAGTAACTGTGTAGCTGTTATTCTTCTGAGTGCTGTAACTGGTGGTCTGCTTCCCAGAGATGGTCACAGCCCCTGTTTTCAGGTGTAGGTCGGAAAATATGAACGTTTTTCCTTGGCTGGACATGAGGCAATCTGTATAAGAATTTTCTCACTGCATTTCAAAATGGATTCATGATACAAATAGCTGGTTTGTTTTGTTTGTTTTTTTTTTTTTTAGTAATAATAAATGTTTTCCCTCATGTTATAGTTACATTTTGCATTACTGTAGGGTCATTGGGACTGGGTGATGGATGTTGGGGTTAGCAAAAACAAGCAATGGATTCTTTCAGCATCAAAGGTAATCAGTAATTCCTGACGTGGTTTCAGGAGCTAATTTATAAGTGGATGTGAAGATTTAATCCCCTGTTTTCAGCTTTTTTGTGTGTGTGAAATTTAACAACAGTAGAATTGCTTATAAAAGTGCTTAGTTGTAATCAGTATTTACCTCAAGTAATTACAGAAAATCTTTAAAATAATTTGATAAGTGTGTTTATTTTTGGTTATTTTAAAATGCACAGGCACTTTAGGATTGCTAAAGATTGTTTCCAATGATGTGATACCTAAATATGAGGGAGTTTATTGAGAAGGCTCATCTGATGAGATTTCATCCTTACAGAAATGATGTAAATCACTCTTCTGGTAATATGCAAATATATAAAAATAATTGCATTTTTTTCTCAGGATTTTACTTTGATATTGTGGAATATTGAAAAGATGGATCATATTCCTTCAGTGATAGACATCAGAAAAGCAAGAGGCTCAAAATTTGCTCAGGTTCTATCACTTCTTGTTTTTTAACCACACCTTATTCAGAAAGAAAATTTCAGTGTTAAAGGAAAGCTGTCAGATTTCTAGGCTGCAAACACAAATTGATTGTGTTTGTTCTCTATTTGCAAAGATTGTCAAATCTCTTTTTTGGAAGTGGGATGTAGTAATAACAGTTCTTTTCTTAAATTTATTTTGGTTAAGGACACCAGTTTTCATATACAGATGCATTTTTGTTTTTTAGAAAACATAGCCATATACGTGTACATTTAAAAATAAACATAATTTGGTTTTCTCCACCTGATGCTTCTGTAGAGTAATTGGCAGTTTATCTGGGAGTATTACTAAACCAAGGCAGGTAATATTGATGTGCTCCTGGACATAAATGAGCTTATATGAATTCTGAGGAGTGTTTTGTTAAAGCTGAGACTGTATGTATTCTGACTTCTAAAACGTGAATTATAAATAGATGTTAGGAAAGAAGAATATTAACAAGCTTAATGCTATTGAAACATGCTTGTTATTACAGTGCCTCAATTGTGTTAGTAGGGGATTTGCAAGATCTTTTGTATATTTTTCTCCTTGTCAATAACCATTAAGTGAAACTACATGAAAAAGAACTAACTTTTAAAAATTATTGATATAATATTATTATCAGACTTTCTTGTTGCATAGAAGGTACTCAAAAGCAGTGTTCAGCTTTTTAAGCTGTTAAATAAGTTTGATAGAGAAAATGTGTACCTTCCTAAAAGTATCAATTAACAGAAATTTGAGAATGTGGTTAAAATAGGTACAGGAAAGGATTTTTTTGGTGCATTTTAGCAATACTTAAAGCATACCAAACAATTAGAAAACTGTCTCAAACTTTTGGTAAATAGTTTCACAGGTAGCAAACTGGGAATGAATCAGTGTTATGTTGACTCTGATAGAAGTGGATTAAACTTCCTCAGTATGTGTCAGTCATCAGAAAAACTTCTGTACTGACTACAGTGGGCTAATATTTCATCTAAAATTCTTTTTATGTATCAATCTTCCTTTCTTTTTACATTGTTCTTTCTACATGTCTCCTTTAGTGAGATAATGGTCAGGCAAGGGAAAAACAACAACAAACCAGCCTCAAATAACCTATTGGTTATCCCCAAGATGGAACAGCTAAAAACTGAATATCCATCAAGCCACCCAAAAAGTAAAGTGTGGCATTGTATTAGCTGGAAAAGAAAAAAAAAATCAGAGTTCACATAAAGTATATTTTTATTCAGGGAAAAAAACCTCCAGACCATTCATCACAGGAATTAATTTTGAGCAGCACTATCTCTGTCTCTAAGTTTACAACAGCTATATGCACTTGGTGNTCTTTTTTGGAAGTGGGATGTAGTAATAACAGTTCTTTTCTTAAATTTATTTTGGTTAAGGACACCAGTTTTCATATACAGATGCATTTTTGTTTTTTAGAAAACATAGCCATATATGTGTACATTTAAAAATAAACATAATTTGGTTTTCTCCACCTGATGCTTCTGTAGAGTAATTGGCAGTTTATCTGGGAGTATTACTAAACCAAGGCAGGTAATATTGATGTGCTCCTGGACATAAATGAGCTTATATGAATTCTGAGGAGTGTTTTGTTAAAGCTGAGACTGTATGTATTCTGACTTCTAAAACGTGAATTATAAATAGATGTTAGGAAAGAAGAATATTAACAAGCTTAATGCTATTGAAACATGCTTGTTATTACAGTGCCTCAATTGTGTTAGTAGGGGATTTGCAAGATCTTTTGTATATTTTTCTCCTTGTCAATAACCATTAAGTGAAACTACATGAAAAAGAACTAACTTTTAAAAATTATTGATATAATATTATTATCAGACTTTCTTGTTGCATAGAAGGTACTCAAAAGCAGTGTTCAGCTTTTTAAGCTGTTAAATAAGTTTGATAGAGAAAATGTGTACCTTCCTAAAAGTATCAATTAACAGAAATTTGAGAATGTGGTTAAAATAGGTACAGGAAAGGATTTTTTTGGTGCATTTTAGCAATACTTAAAGCATACCAAACAATTAGAAAACTGTCTCAAACTTTTGGTAAATAGTTTCACAGGTAGCAAACTGGGAATGAATCAGTGTTATGTTGACTCTGATAGAAGTGGATTAAACTTCCTCAGTATGTGTCAGTCAGCAGAAAAACTTCTGTACTGACTACAGTGGGCTAATATTTCATCTAAAATTCTTTTTATGTATCAATCTTCCTTTCTTTTTACATTGTTCTTTCTACATGTCTCCTTTAGTGAGATAATGGTCAGGCAAGGGAAAAACAACAACAAACCAGCCTCAAATAACCTATTGGTTATCCCCAAGATGGAACAGCTAAAAACTGAATATCCATCAAGCCACCCAAAAAGTAAAGTGTGGCATTGTATTAGCTGGAAAAGAAAAAAAAAATCAGAGTTCACATAAAGTATATTTTTATTCAGGGAAAAAAACCTCCAGACCATTCATCACAGGAATTAATTTTGAGCAGCACTATCTCTGTCTCTAAGTTTACAACAGCTATATGCACTTGGTGCATCTCAAAAATCAGGCCTAGATATGTGTGTCTATATAGAGCTGAAATAATTCATATCTGTCACAGATGTTTATCTGAAATGCCTTTTTTTTTAATATTTACAGCAGCGTGAAGAATGTGAAAAACCGTTCTTATGCCTGCAATGTAGTGACTCTGAAACGATATCCAAGTGTGCATTCTGTCGTCTGTCTTCTCCAGTGAGAAAAAAATTGCCATGGCAGTCTTCTTTTTCTCCTGATCTTTAAATTAATCTAGCAGTCTTGGGATGTTAACACATTTAAGTATAAATTGAATGTCTGTACATCTTTATGTAATACACGTGTAAAACCAAGACTTTTCTCTAACCTTGTTCTGCCATAGTATTCAGTATGAAGAATAATAAAATGCATTGTAGTAATCCATTAAACAGCTGTGATGTATCAGGTTAAGAAGAAAATCCCAAGGACTAGAAATCTTATTTATGCTGCATGGTACTAGAGAATAAAATCACTTACTTATCCTTTGGGGAAATTTTAAACAATTTTAAATGAATACACTAGTTCTAAGTTCAATTTACTAAAGAAAATCTGTGGATATGTAAATTATTGACAAGTTTCCTTCTATTCTTTAGATAAACTGTTCTTCTTTACTATGGCAAACAAAGAATCTTTGCTGTCAATGGACGTCAGAAAGACTTTTGTGAGTAAAACCATGAATAAGAGTGTGAACTTTTTTCTAACTTGTTGCCATACCCCTTACAAAAATTTTGTAAAGGAGCTTTCAGGCATTAAGAGTAAGTTGTGGTTCATATCTGACATGACACAGCACAAGTTAATTCTGTGTAAGAAAGGCTCCCTCCAACAAGGTGTTTTTTCTGCCCTTTCATAGGAGCAACCCTGAGAGGATTATATCTATTCAGTATATGTGAGAATGTCAATTAATAAAAGATTAAATGTTTCAAAATGTTTGGAAGCCTTATTCCTAAAAAAAAAGTGGTTTCATTGTTTTCAACATTTATTTCTAAAAGGAACTTAAAAGTGAGGAAAGTAGTTGGAACTGGGCATGTGACTGACTGGAATGCAGTTAAGCTGTGGAATATAAAGAAATCCAAGTAGGTTGATTTTTTTTCCCCTTGTTTAAATTATGTGTATTGTGCAGCAACAATTATACTTGAATCCAAGGTTAAATGAAAAATATTTATAGGGAATATTATGTTCTGTACTGACTTACGGCTTTGAATAAGTATTAGGTGATAAATGGTATTATTTTCCAGCATTCCTTTCCCCTCTTTACTCCTTAATCAAATACTGTTTTGTTACAGAGGCTAAAAGAAAATGCTGTGTCTGTACCCCTCATGTTTTTTTTTTATAAACAGATCACATAAAATATGCTTGTTTTATAGCTGACTTAATTTGGCTTTAATGTACTTAGTAATACTGAACTAATTTCTGTATGTTAGAAAAGATTAGTCCTGGAATAATTAACGTTATGTTAGAATTGAAAGTGTTCTTTGTTTCTTTCTTTACCCTTTTCAGGTGGAAAAATCAAAGCTCCAATTTTTTTTTTTCCGCTGAAACAGGAAAAAAAGCAGTTTTTCTATAGAGGCTTGGTTCATTTTGCATTAGTAATGGGAATAGGTTGGAAATTTTCTTTTGAATGAATCCTCTCTCTGTTTCCCAAGTTGAGGAAAAACAAGGAAAAATTAATTCTTACATTCTGATCTTAGTAAAATCAGTAAGCTTTATTATTTACTGCTGTTTTCTGTCCATTACCATCACCTGTTTAGTGCTTGGGTGCCATGTAAGTCAGCTTGTCTTCAGCCCTGAACTGATCTCACCTCCTGTAAGCCTATATTTGTATGCAGTGTAGGTTTTGTGAATAATGTGATAATTGCGGACAATTCATAAGCTGGGGCTTTATCTGCATTTTTCTGGCTCTTGTACCCCTGTAGTTGCACTAATTCACTCAGTCCCCGCTCTCACGTGATGGGAAAGTTGTAAGACTGTTTTAGACCAAGTCAGTAGGGGTGCCTGTCTGTTATTCTTCAAATAACTTCTATAATTCAGCTGTAAATATGCCTGAGATGCCTGTTGAATTGCCAAAGCAATCTCTGTGCTTTGCAGATGCCGAGTACACTCCGGGCATGTAACGGGTTCTGTTCATGAACCGGATAGCTGCAGGTTGTGGGCCAGGCTCCGTGTTCGTTCGTGGCTCATTCCCACCTGGTCTCACTGCCCATTCCTTGGTGCGGTGTGTCCTCCTGCTGCCCTGTGCAGGTGACAGGCTAAAGGGTGGTGCTGAGGGAAGGCGTTTCACTGGTGGCAGCTGCAGTTATTAGTAAAATTATAATTAGCTCCATAGAAAACTACCCAAATCGCTTTTCTGATTATTTTGCTTGTACAAACGTGTGTGTTTGGTCAGGCACTCTAGTGTTACGTGTGCCTGCAGATCATAAAGCACATAAGCAGCGTGTGCATATGCATATCGTGATTCAGTGTTTACATCATTATAGATTGTTAATTGCAGCACATAGTTGAGGCTTGCTCCGCCCTCGGCATCTTCTGCTGTGAGCCTTGGGCAATGCAGACGCGGTGGGATAAGGCAGGCCTGCAGCCTAACCGTAAGCACTCTTGCCTAAATGTTGTTGTTTGTTTGTTTTAAATGCTGACATGAGTGTATTTCCCTTCGGCCTTTACACGTGTTGTGCCACAACAAACGCTGCCGCGTGTGCGCAGTTACAGCCGCGCGCGGAGGAGTGGGTCTGGCCGAGGCGCGGCCGCAGCCCCTCTTTCCCCGGCAGCACACGGCGCCGTGGCGGGAGCTGAGCCGGCAGCGGGACCAATCCCCCGGTCTGTGGGGGCGGTTCTTCTTCAGCGGGGCCGGGCCGGGCCGGGCCGGGTCGCGGCGGCGGTACCGGTAGAGGCGCCGCGGACAGGGAGCGGGGCTGACGTATTGAGGCCGCGCGGAGAGGCAGTTAACCGCCCGGCGCCGTGGCTTAGTTGGTTAAAGCGCCTGTCTAGTAAACAGGAGATCCTGGGTTCGAATCCCAGCGGTGCCTGCGCGGGGTAGGACCTGCCTTTTACCCGCGGACGCTGTTTTACCGCCGCGGGGGCGGGCGGGGCCGCCCGTGTCGCCGTGACGGGAGGGGTGCTGGGCCGCGGCTCCGCTGCAGTCAGGAGGGCAAGTCCCGTTACACAGACACAACGCCAGGCGCCGGGGCTCTGGCACGTGCAGTGTCTGTCTGGCTCGGCAGCGACCCTACAGCGGGGTGACATCCCCAGGACAATGCCTCTCGGATTTCTGTTGTCTCCGGATCTTCAGCAGCCTCGCAGTTTACCAGAGCTGTTCTGGCCTTCCCCGTGTATGGTTGGAGTGCACGATGGCGAGGCATCCGGTGCTCAGGCTGCTGTCACCGTCAGTACGGAGACCTGCCTCTCCCCGCTTCTTGCCTGCTTGTGTTGCATAAAGTCTGGCTTTTGGACGTGAAAGTTGTAATAAGTGCTCAGTGCTGTTCTCCACGTAATTAGTGACACAGCAGAGGGACAGCAGGTGTTCCTAGACATCTTTAAAAATCAAAGGCCAAATGCTGCTCTGCCATGCTTGTCAACTAGGTTCAGTGAAATTATTCCAAATTTGTTACTGTAAACAAAGGCAGAGTTCGTCTAAAGACAAAAGGGTTAACAACCATTAATGCAAATGCCAGCTAGCAGCCGTCTCCTCGGGCATTTTTTGAGCTCGCACAGCAGCGATAGGAGTAAATGGATTCACAGGCACATTTGGAGGGTCAGGTTTTCAGGACTCGGATCTGGTAGCATCAAATGCAGTGTATAAATCTAATGTCCAGGATCTCTTTGGTTATAACTTTTACCTGCAGTAATCTTTCTTTGACTAGTATTTACTGTAAAAATGCATATTTGATATGTGATAAATATAAGTAAACCTTAATTGCAAGTTGCAGTGCTTTTAAAAAAATAGGAGTATCTTGGGATTAACCTTCCATGGACTGACATTGTCTAAAAGAAAACAAAAAGAGCTAGAGTTTGAGATGATTGGAAAGTGCAAATTAAGAAAGAAACCCAAGAAACATACTCATCAGTGGGATTGTGTAAAGTGTTTTAATGCATGTGATAGAAAAACCAAATCTTTGTTAAGAAATCAGAACTCATCATACCAAAAAGATTCTGTATTGTTTATCATGTGAAATTGTACAAAGATACGTTTCTAAGGTAGTTCAAAATTACTAATCAAATCACTAACGCTTAAGCTAAATGGGCATGTTGAGTGTATATGGTTTTCTGGGTTTGTTTTTTTCTTTTATGTTTACGTGTGAGAATGGGCCAGATGAAGGCCACTTCAGTCTAAAGTAAGATTGTAGTCACAGATTTGTCAATAGTGTTAAAACTCAGTTAAAGCTTATACATGCTTTGCCAGGTAGCAGGTAGTAACAGCTGTCTTTGTATAAATATTAGCATTTTTATTTTTAATGTGATCTGAACAAGCTTCCTTCTCCCATTTCTCACCCAAATGTTGCAGCATCACATCACTAACCAGTGAAGTAAAGCAGTTGTACTCTGTGCATGATCATGTTATTAACTGCTCTAACATACAGCAAGTGGTGCACATAGACCCCTCGGCCCTTACACCGCTGGTATTTCCAATATTGTATTTGAAAATACACATATAATCTCCTGTGGTCTGTTTAATTCCCAACAAGCAAGAGGGAGCCTGGTCAGTCCGGCCTCGCACATCGGCACACCTGCTCTTTGCTCCTCAGCGGCTGTTTGGCTCTAGACACGCTGCTCTTAACTTTTGATGTCTTTTGCTGCCTGCAAAATTGTAATATGTACTGAACTCAGAAAGTTGCTGGGAGAGCTAATTAATGTTGTATGAAGCACTTTGAGCTTTTGGATAAAATCGATATTATTAAAGCCATGGTTTTATTTTTCTTCTCAGTAAGTTCAGCCTTTCGGCAGTTAGGTCATGCGGGTACTAAGCTTCTTCAATAGTGCTGGCAACATTCACAGCTGCATTTGGACTGTTTCTGGGAAAAGGGGCCTGACTGACTTTATTTCATTGACGGGGTACAAAATCAACCTGCAAACAAGACTAAAATGCCACATACAGGACTGGTTTAGTCTTCTTGTTGAGGGTACTTACTAGCTATTCAGATTATTTTATGCTTACCTACAGGAATATGTGTAATACATGTTTTTACAGGACAGTATTTTTATGTCAAGATATTTTTCCTTTTATAATCTCTTAAAATATTACAAAATTTTATATGAAGGTGTGTGATTACTATATTAATATACGATTGATATTGCCTGAAAAGAGGTAAGTGTAATAGGTGGCTTATGATGAGTGTTTAGAAAATACTTTAAAACATTTCTAGTTGTAAAAAATGCAACTTTTTTTAAATGCCAAGCCCAAACTTAAAGGGACAATCTGTAAGAAAGAAGAATGCATACCATATTTCTAATGACACGTTGTCATAATGACTGCCTCCTTCAAATGGAAGAAATTAGCACCTGGTAAAAACAGGGAATCCTTGCAAGTATAATAAGCTATAACGTTTTGTAAAAGCATTTTATAGGATCTCACATATGACCCTGTCCACTTTGTGTGATAGACACAAATCTGGAGAATTGTTAAATGTGCTCTGGTCTTTTTATCCACAGAGCATACAGTGTTCAGCATTCTTAGAGCTCCTGTTTTTGAGACTCAGCTGCTGAGATTCTGTCAAGGTGCTATAGAAGAATAACATGTGAAGTCATATCTCCACAGCTTAGCATGTATATAAAAATAATGTGAAATGGTGAAATAAAAAGGCAGTGTGTGACATTTTAAGGAATTCTCAAAGTGGCAGGACTTGCTCCAGAAGATCTTTTCACTCCTGTGCTGTTGTGACTAATAGTTTTCCTATGAGTTTCATGACCAGCTTGTTCTGTGAAATTGTCTCCAGAACGTATCACAGTCATGGTGACTCCATGCTATTGACTCAATGAAGTTGAGTATGTTAAGTATCACTTAATATAAGAAAATAACTATACTCAGTTGAACCGCACCAAAGGTGCAACTATCCTCTGTAACTGCGGCCAAAGGCACATGTCTAGGGCAGAACATAAGCGCAGGGCAAACATGCAGTGATATTTCGCCGGAATACCCTACCAGCCTCTGGTGATTTCCAGCTCAGGGTCTTGAACTCTCACATACAGACCGGATCAAATTTAATTTTTCATTTCTCCATGTCTGTGAATAGGAAAAAGTGAAGTGGCTGCTGCAGGCAGATGTGCATATTGGAGACATCTTTATCACAGGGACAGCTGCCTAAAGCAGGAAAATATTAGCGGCAGTCGAGTGTTTAGTGGCTGTTTATTGCAGCAATGACGATAGGCTTAGGGGAAGATATTTTCCAGTTTGCCTGTGAGCTGGCATTGCTGCCTGCACGTTATTCACAAAGATTTGGGTGAAATAATTTGATGAAAACATCAAGTGAAGCCACATTGCCTGTTAACCCCAGTTTGTAAGACTGCCCTTTCGTATTTCCTGACACGCTGTGCTGTGATGTGTCATGCTTCGACAGGCATGTCCAGTTACACGGTGTCATGCCTGTGTAATGTGATGTGATGTATGTGTCATGAAAGGATTTGCCAGAGTGCAATATGTCAGCGCTGCACTTTGGGGGGGGGGAACCATTTGGGCTACTGTAGTCGGCATATTGGAAAACAAAGATGTTTTCCAGTTATTGCTTTGCTGCTTGTAGAAAATACTGGGATGGATGGTTCAATTGGTAAGTAATTTGCAGAAACGACACCTGTTACTTCTAGACTTGTACAATTTTCATTGTCTGTTCCCACAGAACAAGCAATGACATTAAAGTGTGTGAGAAGAAAGTGACTTGCCCCCATCACCCAGCAGATCAGTCTCTCAGGTACTCTGCTATTGGTATTTATAGTCCAGACCTTTATGGGGATAAAGCTGGCCTGTGAACTTAGATATCCCATAGAGTGTCACTTAAAAGAGAGAAAATACAACAGAGGGCAGCAGTAGAGAGAGTAAGAGACAGGCACCGAGCAATTTAGGCTTTTCCCATTTAGGACCTGTGTTGTTCCCTTCTCCAGTCAACCCAGCTCATAAGTACACCTGAACATAAGAGCAAAATATTTTTTGAAAGCTTGGCTGTATTTCAGTTTGGAGTGATAACCAAGATTCTTCAAGCAGGAAGACAGGTTAGGTAGAAAATTGCAAGTTGTGTGCCTTCCTGCTGCAAAATGGAGCATTTCTCATCCAAAAGGCTGAAGTCCATCACCACAAAGCGTGGGGTTCTGTGGGACCAGTGGGAGAAATGAGGCAGCTCTGGAGATGGTTTTTGACTGCTCTGAAAAATGTTATTTCATGAGCTACGCCTGGTTCATGTTCAGAGGTTTACTTCCTTGAAGGTGCTTTCACTTCTCATGTTTTAAATGTACGTTGCCTTTCTTGGCAATTTGGGTTTGTTTTATGAGATGGTGAAGCCGTTAGAATTCAGTTTGGTTTTGGCTTAGCCGAGATCCTGTGTTCCAACAGGATATAAATGGATTAACAAATGTGTATACATAAAAATTAATTTTTATTTCTTGTTTTTGTGTAGGATTTGAAAGCTAGGCAGCCTGACGTCAAGGAGACCCACGTCCTAAGTGTGTACCAGGTGGTGTGAAGATGAACTTTGCAGTAAGAAGTACACCCTTGTAAAAATGTTGCCCAAACCTCTGTTGCATGTATGTAACCTTATTGTTCATTTTGAGAACGATTTTAAAAGCAATTGCCTTGAGCAAAGGACGAGTGTTGTTAACACCTATGAAAGAAAATCTGCAATGTTAAGGCCTCCTACATGTAACTTTCCTTGTTGGCCAAAGAGCCTTTCAATCCTCAAATGAGTTGAAATTTAGTATTTTTTGAAGGTATTTATTAATGGCTGTGGTCTCTCCTCAGTCTCTGTACATCTCTTTTGTTCGGATTATGGTAGCGAGGTGCAGACGTTGCAGGTTCATCTGCATGAGCCTTGTTCCAGGGCGTTGCTTTTCTAATCCTGGAGATGTAAGATTGCACAGATTGCACCGGCACACGCTTACTGCTAACGTGGTTGTGGAAACTTCTGTTTCCTGCATTGGAAGGGCCAGCATGCAAGTTATAATGCATTCAGCGACAACAGAAAAGCCAGCAGCTTATGTCTATTTTAAGTCCTAAGCGCCTGAGGTATACAAAACAGGGAGGCATCTGTCTTTCCTTTTTTGCAACAGGTCTTTTCTTTCCTTCGAAAATCTGTAGTTAAGCTATAATTAAGGTTTAAATATACAAGGGTATTTTTAATATTAGTTGGTGAGGTAATCAAGAATTGACCTCACTGACGTCAATGGCAACACTTCCAGTGACTGGGCTGTAGTCAGGTTTTCATTCAATAAAAAGATAATAAAGAATCTGATTCATAATGAAGGGAGGAAAAGATGAATCAAGCCAAGCTGTGTGGGTAGAGTTTTTCCTGTGTTATTAACTGTGCCGTGCCATCCAAACAACAAGGTCTGTCCTTATCTGCTGCAGTATTTATGAATATTCTTTACTGACATACGATTAAAGCCCTCATGTTATTCCTGCCAAAGCATATGTTGAGCTCTTATTGTTGTCAATGGAAACTGTTGAGCGCTGAGTTTTTCTGAAAATCCCTTGATAACATCTTAACACAAGAAATATTTTGAAATTGTCATCTGAATTACAGCTTTTTTATGACATAAAATTTGACTAGGTATTTTTTCTGGATTATTTTTTAAAACAAATGTACCTTTTAAGTATATATACTATATACATTAAAAACCTTTCTCTGTTTATGTCCCATGATAGCAAAATGAATTGTAAGAGCAAATAATATGACCATTTATACCTGTAATTTCATTTGACATATCTTGCTGAATGAACTTACTATAATGTCATAGTCCAGAAATAATGTATTCCAGTCTCCTTAATTATTATGGATTTGGGTTAATATTTGGAAAAATGTCTGATATAAACTATTCCATTATCTCTATATTTTTCTTTCTGATGAATTATATAATGTGCTTTTCAGTTAGAATAAATATTTACTGTCAGTAATAGAAATTGTCAAATAATATGTTAAGTCAGTTAGCCACCCTAAGTGGCTATTATTTTCAGTACTAGACTTTATTTTTTTTTTAATTAGAATGTTAATTTGCGTGTAATTTTCAGGCAAACCAGAATCACTCAGTTTTTTCTCTGGTATGGGTTATGCTCTTTTATTCAGTGCTTCTCATGGTCATTTGGGTTATCTTTATATAATAACTAGGCATTGATGCATGATACTAATTGAGCAGGGTACCAATATCCCATTAATTCCCTATCTTTGAAGCAACCCAAACCCAATAATTGCACAGTATTATCTATATTAGCTGAGTTCTGAAGTTTGTTATTTTGTTTTCTAATAGAATGTCCTTTAAAGTGTAAGAGCTGTGTGTCCTTAATCACGGTAACTGCACACACGTGTGATGAAGATTGGGACTATGCACACTGTTAAGGTACCGTTGTCCTGTGGCGTCGTTTTCTTTTGCCTGAGAAAATGTATCCAAGGTATTTCTATTGAATGAAAAAAAATGCTCAAGATTTTTACTTTTCAGCTCTAACCAGCTGAGAAGATACACAGGTCTCTGTGTCCTGCACTTCTTTGATTACCCAGAAAAATAAACCATTCGGTGAACAGTTAACTTGGGGCACTTGGTCAAAATGAATATACTGCATGGTTGCTCTGGCCAAAATCTGCCCCTGTCCTAAGATGGCAAGAACAGTGTGAACTTCATGTGCTCCTTCAATATTATTTCCCATGGGGGCAATTGCCATTTCTTCTGGCAGTCTCTCTGGCTGTGGTCTGTGGAAACAGAACCTGGAAGATTAGGGGAGAATTAATGAATTAGGAGTTGCAAACACAAATTTGGAATGATTAGAGCCCAAGGCTGCTTTGAGTTAGCATCTCTCTTAAAAAGATGCTACTAAGACCCATAACACTGTAGTTTAAATGCTGTGGTCCAAATTTGGTGTTACACGACTAGAAATAAGAGAAAGATTTATCACTTCTTTTGATACCGTCTTGTTCAGTCTCTGACTTTATAATTTCCAAATGATTTCACATAAATTGATTATGCAGCTGCTGCTGGTTTCCATATTTCAGCAACTCTGAATGTGGGGCCCTCAGGAGAGCATAAAAATAGACTTGGGGCTGTCTTGGCACCATTGGCTTCAGGCTTTCCTGATGCTGTTCATAACTAATTTGGCTGCAGAGCTCTTGGTTGGTACTGTGCAATCGGAAATTGATCCAGATCTTTGCTCTGTGTCTGTTCTTCCCTGTGAAGAACTTCAGGAAGAATATTCAGTGATGGCCACTGGAGCTGGCATTGCCCATAAGGAAGAGAGCATACTTTATTTAGTAAAACCAAATATTTCTGAAACAAAGTTATATTGTGGTAGTATTACAACTGTGAATGCTGGTACATCAAGATTTATGTATCACTAATGTTCTGTGCATTAACTTTTTGTCCCCCGAACTCTGGACATTACAGGGCTCTGCGCAAATTCTAACAAGCCCTTCTGTGCTGGAATCCATCAGCTGCCTGCAAATACAGCTGGGCTCGTGCTGAGCTCAGTGTGGGCACTGCAGTGAGTAACTGGAATTGTTTCCAACTGGGATTGCTGTACTTTCAGTAAATCTGTAGACATGGGATGAAATATTTAAAATTGCTTGGCAGTTAAATATTTGCTAGTGTGCCTCACTTTCAAGAAACAGGAAACCTTTGTGATTCATGCCTCTGTATCACTGCAATCAATGGGCACTGCTCTGCCGTTAAGTTCAGTGAATGTAGGATTGAGAACAAATGAACTAATCAGAACACAAAAGTTCATTGCAGTAGGGGAGACAAGAAGAATTGAGTTTGTGATTGCTACACCTGTGACTGTGGAAATGGATCAATGCCACATTGGCTAATGAAACAATGGTATTAAATATTATCTCTTTGGATCACTGTGTTTTTTTTCAAGCTAGTACAATGCCATTTTTATGGACATAATTACCACTATTTTTTTGTAGTTAGAGCAGAAGAACATTGCATAAGTAAGATAAAAAAATAACAACTGTTGTAATTACTTCCACTTATGAAAGCTGACAGGTTACTGTAGCAGAATAATATTCTTAAATGCATAGGTTTTCCTAAGTTGTATGAAAATTATATATGAGCTGCCATATTTTCAGTACTCAACAACATGAATAAAAGTGTTTTTGTTCATTTGTTCCAAGATGGTCTGTGAATAATGATAGATTCATAAAAGCTAATTACAGAGAACTGCCAAAGCAACTGGTTGGTTGAGTTTGTAACTGAAAAATCAACACAACCTGTCTATAAATGATTATGACAGAGTGAATACAAATTTCAGTATAAATAAATACTTATTCTTTTATTCAAATAGGTTTTAAAACTGGTTTAATCTTCACAGCACCTCCCCGAACATGGA
Source organism: Syrrhaptes paradoxus (assembly GCA_013400615.1). NCBI lineage: Eukaryota > Metazoa > Chordata > Aves > Pterocliformes > Pteroclidae > Syrrhaptes > Syrrhaptes paradoxus. The sequence goes on along the minus strand of VZTO01009646.1, from coordinate 108,350 downwards.
CAACCCGAAGAATATGCTGCCATGGGAAAAAGTGCTATAATGAAGGATATTTGAACACAGATAGCTGTAAATGCGTATGCCAGTCTGGGTGTCCTGGGAATTTCTGTGGTATGGATATTGCATTACGCTGAACTCTCTCAAATATGTGCAAGATCAAAGTATGTTTCTGTTAGCTACTTTTAATTTAGAATTTGTGATCTTGCCGGTTCTGTCTACCGGCTCAACTGCTTTCTGTTTAAGAGAATTCCAAAACATGTAATGTATAAATATAGAGAAACCTGTGTATAAGTTCTTCTTTATTATTGTTACCTGTTGCAGTATTCTTTCCTCCTCCTCCCCTCCAGGCCCTTTGGAACATCTGCTTACTTTTGAGATTAGCCAGACTGAGAACTCTGTACAGAAATAATATATTCAGGAAAAGTAAAATTACCTTCACATAATTCTGATTTTAAGTAGGTACCATTTTGTAACATTCCCATTCATCTGCCTGCTATTCCAGATTCTGGTAGATATTATCTTAAGTTGTTCTATTGCATTTTTTTTCCAAATTTATTTCCTCATATGTGTTAAAATAATATTTTTCATTCACTTAGTTGGCTTCTCTATCTGGCACCTTCATCTCCCACTCAATTAAGGGAATAACTGGAATGTTTTGACAGCTGCATAAATATTCTGGGAAGGGATGACATCTGGGGCAGTAGTGCATGCTACCATGCTACTGTTGCCCTCAAGGATAAATAAACAAATGTCAGCTCAGGGGAGTACCATTGATCCCTTCAGTGAGGACTGATGAGAGGTGAGAGGATGAAGCTTATGAAAGAGGAGCTTGGATGACTCTACCTTCAGGAAAAGGAAGTGCCAGGGCAGGAATTTTCTCACATTTTTCTTGACTTTGTCTTTCAATTTTTGACAAATATTTTTCTGCCTCTATTTGGTATCATATTTACATATGACATTGTGTTATAACAATGTGTACAGTTACATAGTGCAGGTTTAAATTGTGTGAAGGTTTTCTCAAAAATCTCTTGAAAGCTTTGTGAAAAGAAGTACCTGTGCTCTCTTAGAACAGTTTTGGTCCTCTAAATCACTAAATATCCTCATTTTCTTTCTTTCTTTCTTTTTTTTTTTTTTTAAATTGTCCTTTCCAGGCACACTTATAGACAGTGTGTGTATGAATCCAAAGGGCTGCTGTCTTGTTCATTCAGCTCCTTTCTTATGATTGCAATTGTTGCAATGATTTTCCCTTCAGATTCTTCAGCTCATTTACCACAGGGTCTTCTTTTATTTAAATGCTTTGGTCAGGACATACAACTGACATAGCTCTGCTGCACAGACTGAGTCATAGTTAAAGGGAATATTTGATTATGGGGTTTTCTTTGTGCAAAAGAAAATCTGACTTTTCATGGTTTTAAGCTCCATTGAAGGTTGAAGCAGCTTTGATTCTTCTGTGGAGATCTCTAACATTAGTTTTGTTCTATGATTTATGCTTATCCTTTTAATTTTTTTTTGTTTTCTTCATCTCTTCCAGTAATGTGGTCTGAATTAGCATGCTCGTTTGTCAGAATGTTATTCAGTCTTCTATTAATCAGATAGTTCACTTGCATGCTTCAGATAGCTTTTACTTTTTAGAGATTTTGTACATTGTTTAATACTGAAAAATAGCCTAAGAGCAAGGAACAGAGATGAAATCATTACACCTTCAGGGCAGTTATAATTTCCTATCTGTTGCTACTAGCCCACCATCCCCACTGACATGCTTCCAGTTTCTGCTTGGGACACTGAGTGTTTATACAATAAGTTCCTGTTCTTGCTGCTGCTGTTAACAGTTGGTAGAATCACTGAGGTGCCACCGAGACAGCGGTTTTTTATTCAGTGTGGCACAGCAAAGACCGCAGAGCTTTTTGTGTTGTGGAAACATACCTCATGACTGAGTAGCGATGGACTCGACATGTCCTGTATCCCTTTCCTGGCAAGCATGGCGCACAGTCTGTATAATGATTTGACATTCACTTGTCAGCACGTTGGTATTTCTGTTTCCTGGTGCTTAAAACTTTCTTTGACTTTTAGTGAAATTAGCTGAGAAGATCATTGTCCTGATGAGCCAATACATTGTCATCCTTATGGACTTGTGAATACAGTACTATGAGTCTGGCTGTATTATCCCTATGAAAAAAACGAGAATTTTGTAGGTGAGCTCGTGTGTTCCTTTACATCCTTTCCCATTCTACCTGTGGAACAGCCTCACTGATGCATAGTTCCAAATTTTTGCTGTGTTTTCTGTCTATGCATGCTAAGAACAATTTCGCAATCATTTGGGAAATAAGCTGTATTTTTTCTCTTATGAACCCAAAAATCACTGTGCTATGAATATGTATGGAGAACTTAGAGGAAAAAATGTGGAAGAATTGTTGGTAATAAGGATTTTAGCTGATTCCAAGGACACTCCCAGACTGTAAAATCATGAGGATAAGTGCAATGCTTTATGCAGAATGAGTTTAACAGAAATATATACTCAAAAACATGCTGCTGGAACTTGAAAAAATAGAACTATTGTGGACAAATAAGGGAAATAAAGCCATAAATCAGTGTTAGCGACAATCCCTGGGAGAGGTGGAACACCAGTTCCATTCACGAGGACCAAATGAAGTCTCTAAGGAAGTGTCTGGGCCAAATGTTAATGAAGAAGAGTGCCATAGCAACCACATTTTAAGTATTGGTAACACAGTGAATAGTAGGAAAAAAAATGAAAAAATATTTAATTGTCAATGAAACGTGAGAAGCCTGGTTGCCCTTGCCTCTGTTGTGCTTTCCCTCTGAACTGGTAATTGGATGCAAGTAAAATGACAGTCTGTAATAAGTATACTGGATGGCATAGACTATAACTCTGTTTGGTTTACAGTGGAATTGCTGCAGTGCTCAGAGTCCAGTTTGGAGCTGTACCGTGGGCATTGCAGTGATTTGTACCCCAGCGCTTGCAGGTGGCACTGGCAGAGCACCGGCGCTGGGTTACTTGCCGCACCAGCCCTCAAATGTTGGCCAGGTGAATGTCGTGCTCTGGCTACTTTACGTCAGTCAGAAGAATGGATGGAAGACAGCTCTAAATATTACTAGTGTTCCCAAGCAATGGGTAATGTTACACCAAAGAGCATTTCCTAGGCTGGCAGGGGGAACACTACAGGGTAGTGTGACAGGGGACCTGCCCTGCAGCCTCTCATCCGCTCTGCAGTTGTGTCCAGCCCTTCTCCTCACAGCGCAAAGGCCAGTCCCTGAGTGCATTTGAAGGTGTCTTTTCAGTCCTAATGATGTGTTTTGCTTTTCCATGCACGCTCAATTTTAGATATGCCTGATTGCATGCGGCACCTTATTTAATTTCTATTCTTTTTTTTTTTTTTAAACAGAATTGGAGGCTGGAAGCGCATTGCTGAGCAACCTCATGTGGCTGTTTTAATCTGCTCTGATAACAATATGCATAGTGAGCAAAGAAAATATTTGTTCTCTCCCAGGGAGAGAGTTTTAATGCACATTCACTGTGTTCATCTTGTGATTTAGAGGAGCTTTCATGCTTCTAATTCCAATCTATTTGATCTCCTACTTAAATTCTAAAATAAGTCTGTAGTAATTCATGCAGCTACAGTATGTTTGGCTAAGAATGTGTTGATAGCTTGTTTCATTTTTTTTCTGTAGGAAAGAAGTAAAGTAATAAAGGCAACTTCAGGCCTTACTGAGCCCATTATTTCCCTGAATTTCTGTATGTGCAGGGGATCTGAAAACACATTAATACACCTCAAATGTGATTCAGCCTTATTTGGCCAAATTGCTTTTCTGTCATTTACAAGCAGAAGAGACTGACTTCTGAGTTACCTTAGGCCTCATTTACCAAAGATTTTGTGTGTCAGGGAGAATAGTCAATCCTTTAATGACTCCAGCTACCAGAGAGAGTAAGCCCCTAACCAAAGCATACAAGGATTTATCATAAACTAAATTAAATCATCCAAACTCAACTCATCAATAGATATGAAGGAATGGCAGAGGAGAGAAATCAATTTAGTATCTTAGTAGATCTGGGGACTCGCTATTGTCTTGCAGTGCTTTTCCAGTATGCAGATAATAAATAAAAACTAGCATCACTGCAGTTTCCAATCCAAATCCAGTTATTAAATGATAAAGTCACCAGGGAGGTAGGAGGTGTGGTGTGATGTTGAAATAGCCTTTTACTGCAGAGTTACAAGTGAAATAAATCTGTAGGAACTCATTGTACTTGTGTAAGCTGCAGAACCGCTGTGCAACGTAGCAGGAGCAGGAAGGTGCTCAGGGCAGTGTGCTGCAGGCAAGGGGGTGTGGGTATGGGCGGGTGACAGACAGGAGCCTCGTCAAACAATTGACATAACTGATGGCATAAAACAGAGCCATGAGATTACACTGATTAAAACTGAATCATGCTGAAAATCTTTAAAGGCAAAAAGAAGAGAGAAATAACACAGTGCTGATTTTGGCCTGGCTTTTTCTCTTTCAGGTGTCCAGAATGACTTGCTGTCCAGTGGAGCTTATTGATAAAGTGCAGCTTAATGATTTTGGTAAGGAGCCCTGGTAAACTTCCTCAAATTATTTCTGTAAGGATTAGAAACAAAGACAATTCTAATCCTCTTCTGTAATTACACTGCATGCTTCAAAACTCTGATGTCGGTAACGCCGTTAAATAAAAATGAGACCTAGTTTACTTAACGGAGCAAGTTATGTAGACCTCCAGTTGTGTTAAGAGAGCTAAGTTATAAGTATAAAAAAAGAAATTAAGATGCAATTAACGCCGCCTTGAATAGTAGTTGCAAAGACAACTGAACCCTTTCAAGAGAGAATGATTTTATTTTATTTTTCAAGCAATTACCCTAATGTAATTGTGCCTCATAATCTGGTCTGCTTGATACAAATTCAGGATTTCATTGAACATTTAGTGTCACAGAGGAATATCGCAGCTTTGTACTTTTTGGAAAAATGCCTATATATTGGTGATCATCTTGTAATATTTCTCCATCAAACAATTTGGATTCACTTTCCCATAAAACCAAGTTGCTTATATTTATTCCCATCACATTTCATAAAATGTGAATTACAATGGGGTTTTTTCAGCTCTTCATAGAATACATGAATAACAAATTCCTGAAGAAGAGTAAGGGAAATAGTTCACTGTGAAATTTATCAATAATTTAGAATGGATCAAGACAGGTATAGCGTTAAAGTCGGTGCCGTAAAGTACCCTTGAGAATTTCCTTCCCTTTCAGGGAGAATGTAGTTGTCACTAAATGTAAACCTTGTTAAACCCAGGCAGATAGTGTTGTATGGTGGTGCAATATCAACCCTTGTAAAAATAAAAGTAGTGGTAAACTATGTGATGTTGAGACAAGTAATGCATGATACCACACGTAATGTTTTCTAACCAACTTTTCTTTAATGCCAGGTTTCAAAAGAGAGCAATGGTCATTAAATATATGGGACGGAAGGCTGGCTTATCTCCACAGCTCTGTACGTGCTGCCTTTGCACTGAAACCGATTTATGGTCAAAAAGAGATAAATGCTTAGAAAGAACTTGTGGAACAGGTAAAATGATAGTCTTAGTTTAAAGAAAACTCAACCAAATTAATCCAAAGAAAAAGATGCTTGTATAAGAAGCATAAGCTTTTATGAGTTACAAAAATTAGATACAGAGGGAACTGATACGGAAAATGCAATAAAATTATATGTAGTCAGACTAAGAGATTACTTACATGGACAGGATAAGGTTCCAAGTTATTTTAAGATTCTTAGTACCAATATTGATGAAATCCATAATCTCTGTCAACATTGCTGTATCATTTTATGATGTCTTCACCTTTTTACTGCATATTTTAAAAAATAACTTGTAATATCCTTTGATTACACTCAGTAAAACTTTATCAGAACTTTATTTTGGTGGTGTTACATGATTTTTTTGTGATCCAATTCTGTCAAAAGCATTAAAATGAATGAATGTGCCTATAGCTCCAGCAATATATAATGTATAACTTCTACTAATGAAATTCCCTAGAGCCATCTCCATATCAGATATTCTGAAATGGGATATGAAGGCTTGACACTTGGCTTGCAACGATGATTTAGCTTGGTGCAACTCTGAAAGTAATTTTAACGTTATCTGCATCATCCTGAAATAGAGCACCTAGAATGGGTTCTGCTGGTTATGTTTCCAAGGTGTTTGTGTAGATGTTTTAATATGATCATGAATTCCCCTATGCTGGTAGATGCTGTATATGTAATTTAATGTATAATTTTCTAATTTGTACATATATTTCTGTGAACACAAGAGCGTGTGACTGAAAATCCGGACTTGGAATTTTAAGTTAGTCTTACGTAAACACTGAAGTGTAAGAATAATCTTAAACTGGGTGGGTTTTGTCTCAACAACAAGTTAGTGGCATGGATAGAATCTGCTAAAAAAGAACGTGCCATCAGTCGCTTTGCTTTCAGTGCTATATAGTCTGCTGTTTCAGTGAGATGCAAGGATATTATTTAATGGAAATGAGAGATGCACTTTACTGAGAACTATAATAGAAAGGGTTAATGCAGGATGTAGAGGTGACTAGATAAATTATTTTATTACAATAATAGACTCACTGAGGAAAAACTCCTGTATGACACATTCCATTATTGCTGTTACAGACCCGTAATTTGAAAATTACTGCTCAAAAACCCAGACAAAATGATTTTACAATCATGGGCCCATTAAAGGTTTAAGAATTGTCTAGTTAGGTTAGGAAGAATTTAGTTGTGGAAAATGTTGTGTGATTTATTATGCTACTTAAAAAGTGCACAGACACATGTACTGCGTCTGTGAACAGCCAGGTCCCCTCCGCGCTGTGTGTGGGGCCTTCTCACCTACAGGTAGACTTTGTTTGTATTGATCTGCTTATTATTTCTGCATCCTTAGCACAGCAGAAGTATTTATTTTAACATCCAGTTCTCTCATCCCAAGTAGACAAGACGTGATACTATTGATCCTCAGGCCAATCGTCCATTAGGCATCCATTAAGATCCAGAGTAATAGACAAATGTGAATTACAATTATTATAATTCCATCAAAGGGCTGCTAAGATAAGGCGTAAGTCTGTAGTTCAGCAAGGATAAGGATCACCTGAGCCCCCGAGATATTATTGTAGCCACACTTTATATTGTTGAAATAAGAAGCCCTGAAGCAATATCTCTGTGCTGAGAGATGTCCTTTGGTGAACTGTGGTGTTTCCAGGCATTACAGCCCTTAGCCCTCTGTTCCACCACTCTGCCAGAGTTTTTCACTATCAAATAAGAATCAGCAAAAGGGAACCTGAGTCCGTGCTTCAACTTTAATGTGCTTTCTGCGTCCAACGCGATCTGCTTCCCGTAGATGCTCCAGAAAGCATCTGTCATCACCATTGCCCTAAAATAGTTTCAGCCTGGCCTGGCGTTTTCTCGTGCCTTTCTGCCTTTTCTTTCTTATCTGGTGTTTCCTTTCCCACGTTATAACTTGGTCTTTTTCTCTATTTCCTTGGCCAAATCTGACTCTGAAACTTTCTGCTGAGTGGATTAATTTTAAAAAATATACAGTACCATGAGACTAGCTCTGCGGAATGGTTCTACTGTAGACATGTTTGAAGGTATTTGTTTAGCTGAGCTGTGTGTTTAAAATTACACTCATGAGCTTATGGGCAAATGAGGATCATAGTTCTAATTATTATTTTTAAACTGCATGGCACCCCAGGCAAGTTAAGTGTGATTTTCTCTCATATTTTAACCATATCAACAGGCATTGAGAATTGTGCAGCTGTTCTCCTTCCTTGGGGCACCCATAATTAACAAATATCTGAAGTACCTGTCAGAAGGTGTACCGGGGTGTGCACTGAATGGGCCTTTGGCAGGAGGGACCTGAAGCTGTACCCAGCTGGGCGAGGTACCTGCCAGGGGCCTGGGAAACCAGCTCCCCCACAGCCCCTCGCTTCCCTCCCTGCATCCACCTTTGATATTACACAAACTTACTGGCATTCTCGCACAGGCTTGTTCTTCACCTGTTTTGGGGCAGCCCCTGATCTAAACCTGACTCTTAAGATGACAATCAGAAGTTTGGAACAGCACAAAGCTTTCAACCCAGCCTAGCAACTGTCATTTCTGTTGCTGCATCTCTTACTCATGGTGTGTGCTGCTACAAGGTGATGTTCACTGAGCAAACGCCTCAGCTGTACCTCAGCATCCCAGTTCCTCTTGCTGCTGGCTCTTGCTTTTCTTATTCTTCCCCAGGACCGCCGCTTTTTCAATACGATCTGCTCCATCAGGTCTAGCCAGAGTGAAGAGCTGAACCCGGGCCCATCGATGACAGAATAACTGAATCCCTGTTTTTATAACTGAATTGCACCTACCACAGCTCGCCCTGGAGGGCATGCCGGCCAGCGCTTGTGAGCTCCTCTGCATGTGTATTTACCACAGTTAGACCTGAGTGTTGGATGGAAACTCCTTAAATAGGAATTTTACTTGGGAATTGCATCCCTGTCGTGGAAACTGGGTACAGTAACGTATGTGATGGTTTCATGATGTTGATTTTACCAATCAGTATTTAATTTAGTGATCAGAGAGTTTCTTTAGAGAATACCCACAGGCTGCGCCTCGGGTATATCTCTTGTGATACAGCCACAAAATGCAAAGATCCAATATTTTTTTTTAAGCATGTAGGAATTTTTTTCTGTGTTTATAGTGCAATGCAGCAAGCCCTCATCGCCCTGAAGGATTAAACTGTGCCCTGTAGCACAGCCCTCATTTGTATAGTTTAAGACCTGGTGCTGTCACGGAGTGTTGTGTTGGTGGTGGTGTATGAAGCTGCGTTAAACCGCTGCTCAGCGGGCTGCAGTGCCGTCAGGGCTTTGCTCCTTGGACCAGAGAAGCTGGGCCCCCAGCAGAGGAGCCGGTACAGGGTTTCTGGGGGAGGATGTGAGCACCTGCAAGTAGGAAAACAATGGAAAAGTTCAGGAACTGTGGGGGGGAGAGCCGGTTCATTTCAGCAGTCCCGAACGAGGGTATATTCATCTCTCCGTTTTGCTATTCAGCTTGTGAAGTTCCCAGTAACTTTGTTGTCTTGCTGCTTGTTGTAAACCCGAGGCTTTGTCCGTTTTCAGTGGAACAGGATGGTTTTATGTCGTTCACATTGATCGGAATCGCGTTGCCTTGCTGTGGGTACAGAACCCTGTTCGGGTGACCAGATTTCTAGTTCCATGCTCTGCAGGGCCTGGGAGGGTCCGGGTCCCATCCCTTCGGAGGAGGGACCCGCAGCGGGCTCTGAAGGGCGCGGGGAGCTCCGGCTGCCCTCCCTGTGCGCATTACCGGTGATACCCGATGTACCCGAAGGCCTTCACCTTCGCCACCCGCGGAGGAGGCAGCTCCGGCACCGCGTCCCCGAGTCCCCGCCGCCGCGGGCCCCCAGCGCAGCGTCCGAGGGAACTGCCAGGAGCGGACAGCGCCCCGCGGGGGCTCCCCCAGCCCGGCTGCGGCGGCCGGGGGGCCGCTTCCCCCGGCAGGGGGGGCC